>ONZH01024463.1:0-31213 GCA_900303285.1 Rhinella marina | reverse complement strand
TGTCACAGTCCAGGAATAATAACACAGTGATGTCACAGTCACATGGGAATAATAAACACAGTGATGTCACAGTCCAGGGATAATAAACACAGTGATGTCACAGTCAGGATAATAAACACAGTGATGTCACAGTCCAGGGATAATAAACACAGTGATGTCACAGTCCAGGGATAATAAACACAGTGATGTCCAGCGGATAATAAACACAGTGATGTCACAGTCCAGGGGATAATAAACACAGTGATGTCACAGTCCAGGGATAATAAACACAGTGATGTCACAGTCCAGGGATAATAAACAGTGATGTCACAGTCAGGAATAATAAACACAGTGATATCACAGCCAAGGGATAATAAACACAGTGATGTCACAGTCAAGGGATAATAAACACAGTGTACAGAAAGTTAAAAAAAAAATTATACTTACCTTTTTCATAGCAGCAGGGCCAGCATCATCAGAGCAGGAGATCTTCTTCTCATGTCTGAAGGGGGCGGGGTCTATGCTGCCAGCCGGCCCCTCCCCACGCTGAGACCTGAGACATGCCTGGGAGGTACAGAGAGCTGCAGGGGGGACAGGAGGGAGGATGGAAGAAGCAGACAGCCGATTTCGGCTGTCTGCTCCTTCCTGCAACAGGCAACTGTCTCTACGTCCTATGGACGGTTGGGAGGTATGCGGCAGCGGGGGGCGGCACCAGGGGCCCCCCTGAAATCATTGGAGCCGGGGCCTGGAGCAGTAGCTCCAAATGCTCCAATGATAATATGGCCCTGACTATAGGTTCCTGGCTTGGGGCCTACCGGAGGATCCTCCGGTCCTCTGGTGGGCCAGTCCGACACTGGTCACAGCTTTATTTTCTTATCTTATTCCAAAACTTCAACTTGTTGACCATAAACACCATAACCCGGAGTATTGAGGCGCTATGCCCCACAGCGTTCTGTGGGCAAGTCTGCCTTCTTCTCCGTCTGAAATCGTCAACCGACCTCTGATGTGTCTTGTAATGTAAAACACTGAAACAAACCAGAAATGAATCAGAAAAAGTAAAGAAAACGATGAAATAATGGGGAAGGGAGGGTGGGAAGCTTTCAGTCAAGATGCTGGAGAAAGAGGCCGTCCCCCTATCAGGGCCATCCTTTTAACCCCTTAGCCACTACCACCACTTCAGCCAACCAGGACGCAGGGGTGTTGGTTAAAAGAAACACCCTCTCGCTGGTAATTAGAAACAGTGTCCACAAGAGAAAAACCCCCCGTGGGCAGAACCATTTTTTCCCCTTGCTGCAGGCTGAGTTTATTAACCCTTTAATGCACCACCGCTCGTCAGTCATAGACGCCTTCACTTAGGCACCTAGGCGTCCGCTAAATTCAAAAGTGTAATTGGTGAAACTTCTGTCTTCAAAATAGAATCTAAATTTATGCTTTATCTTTTGTAGCTCAGCACAGGACAGTCAACGTTAAAAAAAACCCTCTAACATTACAGCTAGTCTAGTAGGATACGGATACAGTGAAATAGACAGACAACCTCACCCACAGAATCCATGAGGTGAAGAAAGGACATTTAGAAAGGCACAGATTCAAGAAGGCTTTATGCCAGTTCCATTATCCAAAAATACGTGTCAAATTTTCATGAAATGGACACCTCACTGGCACTCGCTTTACTAATTGACGCAACTACTCTGGTGTAAAACCTGTTGAATCTGGGCCTATGGCTGTTGTCAAGACATATATATATATATCTTTGATACACCAGTTTGATGTCCTTACCGAGTGCAGCGCTCAACCAATGGATGGATGCTTTTTTTTTTTTTTTAAGTGCTGTATCCAGCTGGCTTAAAGGATAAGTCCGGGCAAATTATAAGGCCCCATTCACATGACCGCAAAATTGATGATAGATACAGCCCCATTCACTTCTATGGGGCCGGGAGCGGCGGCAGGGAGCTAGCTCCATGCCGCGGCTCCTATGAAGAAAGTGCTATAGTTGTCTGTGCGCATGGACAACTATAGGCATTTTCAATGGGGCCGCCTGGACCACATGCCGGCCCCATTGAAAATGCCTATAGTTGTCCATGCGCACAGACAACTATAGCACTTTCTTCATAGGAGCCGCGGCATGGAGCTAGCTCCCTGCCGCCGCTCCCGGCCCCATAGAAGTGAATGGGGCTGTATCTATCCTCAATTTTGTGGATAGATACGGCCCCATTCACTTACGGTCGTGTGAATGGGGCCTAAGTTTCTGGGTCAAGTAAGGGCACAGAAAGTAATTAATTGCCTGGACTTATCTTTTAAAGTGGGTAGGGGAAAAACCCCTGATGGGGTATGCGAGTGACCTTCCCGCCCTCTCTTTGATCACTCCCAAAAAACCTCACCCTATGGGTACCTTCACATGTGGCTGCGGGTCTGCTATGTAAAATCCACAGGGCATTTTTATACCGTTCACCAAACGGCGTTCAGTACTATGGTGCCGTCCGGACATACGCAGTTCTGCGCTGAACTGGGTATTTGCGTCCAGCCCCATAGTACTGAAGGTGGCATAAAATCAGCCAACGACGCGCTGTGGATTTTAGGCAGCAGAGAACCCCAAAAAAGCATCCCATTGTAAAGGCACCCGTAAATAAGGCAAGTTAACCTGCCTTTCAGCAACTGTTTGTTGCTGTAACTGTGGAGGTGTTTTATATCACAGCTGAAGGACAGCAGCCTCCGTGATATATACCCCATAGACAGCCTTATTCCACGCGTGACTGCATGAGGCGTGAAATCATTCCCACAGAGAAGAACCCCATCGTAATTTGTGGTGCGAGATTTTACTACTCTCATGAGATCAACAAAATACCTCAAGAACAGTTAGTACCCGCTCACAAAACGGTGAGTAGTGTTCCTTGGCACGGGTGTCAGGGATAGAACCCCACGGCTATAGTTCACAAAAGGTGAAATCCCCACTTTGTGAAGCATAGTCATGGGGATTATTTTAGGGATGGTACTGTTCTTGGGGTATGGGTTGGATGGTGCACCGGTGTGAGGCATTAAGCTGGTGTGGAGATGTTAAATGGCCAACACACCATGGGCATTAAATTTGGAGATGGGGTTCTGTTTATTTAAATGTATCAGAATGAAGTAGGGAATTTTTAAGGTGATTTTTTTTTAAAATTGGGGTCTAAGGGGTGAACATTACTAAATAAGTTAAATTACGGATTTTTACGTTGGGCACATATTTGGAATCTTAAGGTCATTTTCTTGGACACACGGATTGCCATGCAAGACGGGTGACTGATGACTTAGTCATTCACATCTGGCAGGGGGTGGTATAATCCGATGTAATCCAGGCACGATTCATCTTTATAAAAGTCAGCATCTCAACACTGTGGCAAGAGAGCCTCGTTCTTTGCGGTGTTACGATGTTACCCGCCACACTGAACACCCTCTCTGACGCGACACTACTGGCTGGGCAGGACAGCAGAGCCAAAGAAAACTCTGCCAGTTGAGGCCAAATATCCAGTTTCTCTGCCGAGTACTGCACGGGGTCGGTGACACTTTGGGGCAGGGTACAATCCAGGTAGGCAGTGACCTGGTGGGTGAGCTCATGCTGGTCCACGCCATGAGTCCGGTGTTGTGTCCCCTCTTCAGCAGCTGGCTGCATGAAATCGCTCATCAGCGATTGGAGGCTGTAGCGACTTCTCACACCTCCACTAGTGGTGGTGGTAGTGGAGCGCGCTGGTTCCCCCCGAGCGGATGTTGTCTGGGAACCTGGCTGGTCTCAATGGTAAGTAGAGACCAGCTGTCGGGTGAGTAGGTCCCGGTAGTACCCCAGTTTTGCCTCCCTCTCTGATGGCGGAAAAAATTCTGCCATTTTGCGGCGGAAGCGAGGGTCCACCAGGGTGGCCAGCCAGTATTGGTCCCTCTGGCGGATGTCCACAATCCAGCTGTCACTCCTCAGACACTCCCGCAGGCACCTTCCCATCTGCACCAAGGACAATGAGCGCCTCTCCTCTACACTGTCCTCGGTATAGTTCCAGGGTCTGCTGGGGTCTTCCTCCGCTTCCTCTACCACCTCATCCTCCATCTGCTCCTGTGATTGAGAGGCAGAGAAGCCAGGTGGCGGTGTGTGGAATGGCTGGGCATGGACATCTTCCTCCTCCTCACCCTCCATCTACACTTCATCCATCTCTGGGCTCAAGGCGATGTTCAGCCTTGGAGTGGTGGCCTGGGAATCCTCGCTGATGATGCTTTTCAGCGCACTTTCCAGAACATGGCCGAGTGGGATGATGTTGTTGATCCCATAGTCCTGCCTGCTCACAAACAAAGTCGCGTCCTCAAAAGGGATCAACAATTGGCAGACTTCACGCATCATCTGCCAGTGTGTGACTTGGAAGTCGCAGTGTGGCGTGAAGCTGCCTGATTGCCCCATGAGGTAGTCTGTAACGGCTGACCTTTGCTCGTACAGGCGGTCCAGCATATGGAGGGAAGAATTCCAGCGTGTTGGCACGTCGCAGATTAGCCGATGTTGGGGCAGACTGCGCTGTCTCTGGATCCTGAGCAGGGTGTTCCTTGCAGTGTAGGAGTGGCTGAAGTGTTTGCACACTCTGCGTGACATCCTCATAAGGTCTTGTAGTGCAGGAAATGATCTAAGAAACCTGAGCACTATGAGGTTTATCACATGTGCCATACAAGGTGTATGACTCAGCCCTCCCTGCTGCACTGCAGAGACAATGTTCCTCCCATTGTCTGCTACCACACTTCCCACCGTTAGTTGACGTGGGGTGAGCCATTGATCTACCTCCTCCCTGATGGTCCGGAGGAGCTCCTGCCCACTGTGTCTCCGTTCACCCAGGCTCACCAAATGGAGGACAGCCTGAGAGCGCCGGGACTGACATCGGTGGTAAGACACCGGGGCAGGTTGGACTGCAGTAGAAGCGGCGGATGTTTGCAAGGTGGTGGAGGCAGAACTTCTGCTTCCCGATGCTGGCCCCCTAAAGCACCGTGGAGGTGACAGTGGCAAGAATGGACCAACTTCCTGATGGTCTTCTGGGGAGGATGTTGACCCAATGGGCAGTAACAGACATGTACTGCCCTTGCCCATAATTTGAGGACCAGACATCAGCACTCAGGTGCACACTCTTGGACACCAAGAGTCCCAACGAGTCGCCCACCTTTTTCTGCACATAACTGTGCAGTGATGGGACAGCTTTTCCAGAGATGTAGTGGCGGCTGGGGACTCGCCATCTGGGGTGCGCACACGCCATGAAATCCCTGAAAGGCTGGGAGTCCACGAGGTTGAAGGGCAGGGACTGAAGCACCAGCAGCTTAACCAGGTGTCCGGTCAGTTTCTGGGCCATGGGATGGCTGCTGGAATACACCTGACGTCTGCCCATGGACTCAGTCAGGGATTGCTGCCTCATTAGCGGTGTACATGGCAGTGACACTGTGCTGCTGCTGGCAACTGAGGCTGACGAGCCCTGAGTTCCAGTGAGAGGATGCTGCATGATGGGATCTGCAGTGTATGGTGCATCCTGACAGGAGGTGGTATTGGGGTCACGGTTCTTCCAGGCCTGTTGCCTTTCCATATGCTTTCGCATGGATGTTGTCCCGAGATTATCACCCCTACCACGACTGAGGACCGTGGCTTGCTGACAGCCACGGGGGGTCTTGCTGGCTGTTGACTGCCACTGCTGCCTGAGGGTGCCCTCTCAGGACCAAGGCTTTGAGAGGGTGATCTCTGCCTGGTAGCTTCTCTTCTACCCCTCCCTCTTGTGCCTCGGTTGCTTGCAACAGTGGGATGTTGCTGCGTCGGTGGCACCTCTATTTCCTCCACCGATGATGCTGAGGATAATGCTGCTTGAGGGCGCCACGTCCGATCAGCGACATCATCATCAAAGTCAGGACCACTGCTACTTTCCTCCGGTGGCTGGGACAGGATATCAGGTGTGGCACTGGATGCCCCTCCCTGGCTCTGTTGACTGCTTACAGCCAACACCTCCTGTGGAGTCTCAGTACGTTCCACCCGCTGACTTTGGTGGACTTCCTCCTCCTCCTCCTCATCACTAAAAAGTGGTAGAGACTCCAAGGGCAGATCAAGGTTTGCAAAGAGTTCCCTGGCAGAAGGTGCCCCAAAGGAGAGTGGCATTCTAATAACAGGGCACGGGGCAGAGGACTCTCGCTGACCGTCCCATGTAAGGGTGGTGTCGGATGATCCAGCCGATGCCTGACTCCTCGTTTGGGAGCTTTGGGCGGTGGAACTGGAGGATTGGGTAAGCCAATCTATAACCGCTAGCTGTGTGGTTCTTACTTGACCAGTGGCCGTCAGGGGTAGCAGCACCCTGCTGCCACGCCTGTTACCCCGGCTGCCACCGGGCCTGGTGCTGCCACTTCTCCTACCCTCTCCACCTGGTGTTGCACTCCTTGCCTGGGAAGTGCTGGAAGTAGGACGCTTGGACATATTTTTATTGTGTGGGGGGAAATTAAATTATGTTTTTTTTTATACTTTTTTAAACTTTATTTTTTTTTAAACTTTTTTTTAATTTTTTTTTAAATTTTTTAAAAACTTTTTTAAACTTTTTTTTTTTTTTAACTTTGTTTATAACTTTTTTTTTGGAGTTTTTTGGAACTTTTTTTGTTGTGGCTAAACGGGGTTGACGGCACCCAGCTGAGCAGCAACGTGTAGCGTGTACGGTCACGGAACAGGAATGCTACCTGTCCTGACTCTTTTCTCTCATTATTTTTTTTTCTCACCCTATCTCTCCCTAGATGTCACAATTTTTTTTATTTATATGACTTCCTCTCCCTATCTCTACCTATCTCTTGCTTTCTCAGCCTCTTTCCCTATCACCTTAACTTCTATATCTAGCTTTCTCTTCCTCTCTCCTGCTTCTCTCACTAACCCTTTCTATTTCTTCTCTATCTCTCCCTGTATCTATCTACTTGTTTGACTATCTATCTATCTATCTATCTATCTATCTATCTATAGATCTATCTATCTATCTATCGATCTTTCTATCTAGCTATCTCTTTTCCCTCTCTATCTATGGAGCTCCTTTCTCTCGGATGTCTGAAGACGCACTGACAAAATGTCGGCGCGCTCAGGCACTTCCGGGGCTGTGGGGGTGACGTCACACATCTTGTTTTTCACAGAAAACCAGGATACAAGGGATTATAGGAGTAATAATCCCTTGTATCCTGGTCTAGTATGTCAAAAAAGTACAGTTTTGTGTTTTTTTTTACCAGATTCGTTATGAATCAGGTTCGTTACGGTTCTGTTTGCTCTAAATAATGGCGACGCAAAATATACGCATATTTGAGAATGTACACTAATGCGTACGCTAATGCGTGTACACATTAGTGAACTTTCTCAAATATGCGTATATTTAGGGTATGGAATATGGCATATTCCATACCCTAAATATACGCATAGTTGAGAATGTTCGCTAATGTGTACGCATTTTATGAATTCATACGCATTAGCGTACGCATTATCGTACATGCTCAATAAATATGCGTATATTTTGCGTCGCCGTTATTTTCACCAGATTCGTTACGAACTTTCTCAAAATTCGGTTCGGTGACGAACCGAACTTTTGGGAAAGTTCGTAACGAATCTGGTTCATTACGGTTTGGTTCGCTAATCCCTACTGATAACTATTTTATGAGGCATTACTATCTGTCTTAAAAGTAGAGAAATTCAAATTTATCAAACATTTTTCCTAATTTTTGATAAATTTGGGATTTTTTTTTAAATAAAGGAAAAATATATTAACTCAAATTTACCACTGTCATGAAGTACAATGTGTCACGAGAAAACAATCTTAGAATGGCTTGGATAAGTTATAGTGTTCCAAAGTTATTACCACATAAAGTGACACATGTCAGATTAGCAAAAAATGGCCTGGGCAGGAAGGTGAAAACAGCTCCGGGTTTGAAAGGGTTAAAATGGTTTTAAAGTTTAAAAATCAAATCCCGAATTTATTCACTGAAGTCTCAGGAGACTTTGGTGATAACTCACTTTCCCTCGCCTGAGCCCACACAGTTGAATGCTGTACGTAGACGAATCTCCGTACAGCATTCAAACGAAGTTTTGAACAAAACGACTTCGGATCTAGGATCTCAAGCTCAATTGACACAACACTAATTATGATCCTGAATACAACGGATAAGATCTTCACCTTTATTTCTGTATGGATGGAGTTCACAAGAAGACATAAATTACAGAGAGGAGGTGGTGGTGTAGCTAATGAGCAGCAGCATTTATATGCAGTCTACGTTACCACAGTCTGTCTTGTCCATCCTCTCTGTACTTCATGTCTCCTAATGAACTCCATTCCTACAGAGATTCAGCTGAAGATTAGAGATGAGCGAACATGCTGGGTAGAGCATGCTCGAGTGCCATTTTTACGTATTTGCGTATGCATTTGAAAATTGGTACGCTAATATATACGCATATTTTAATCTGTTCACTAATGCGTACGCATTGTTACAATTTGTACGTAATGCGTACACATTAGTGAACAGGTTAAAATATGCGTATGTATTAGCGTACCAATTTTCAAATGCGTATGCAAATATGCAAAAATGGCACTCGAGCATGCTCTACCGAGCATGCTCGCTCATCTCTACTGAAGATCTTATCAGCAATATTCATGATCATAATCCCTGACAAGCAGAGTAGAGAGTAACTTGTCCTTGTCCTCCTGTGTGATTAGGACAAGGATTGTGTGTACCAGTAGGGCAGTAGCCATTTTATTTTCCAGACAAAACAAGCCTATACTTTATACTAAAGAATATATAAAGTAATATTTAAAGGGAACCTGTCAGCTCCGAAACAGCCCCTGAGCTAGAGTAAGCGTTGTATAGTGTAAGTGGTGCTGAATCCGAATATGTAAGTTTTATCTTCATACTCGCTTACATTCTGACGCTGTGCTCCCACAAACCAGCAGTAAAATGCACTCACTGGACTCCAGTGCTCACTCACATAATGGAGAGGACTCAAAGAAGAGTCCTGTCAATGTATTTTACTCCTGGTTTGTGGGAGCACAGCATCAGAATGGAAGTGAGTATGAAGATAAAACTTACATATTCGGATTCAGCACCAGTTACACTATACACTGCTTACTCTAGTACAGGGGGTGTTTCAGAGCTGACAGGTTCCCTTTAAGTATTTAAGAACCCCTTTAAGCACTGTTATTTGCAAAGTGATAAAAAAATATGGAAAAAAGTCACTTATGCACCACCTAATTCTGAGAGCAGTGACATTCTTAATTTCTCCATCAACCTAGCTGTATATGTTATAGTTATGTGTGTGTGTGGGGGGGGGGGGGGCGGGATATGGTTCCATATCATTTATGGACTATGAATTCTGCAACAGTTTTTTTCTTTTGCATGTTTTGTTATGATAGCACACATACAAAATATGTATTTTTTTCTATTAAAAAATACATGAATGTAATGAAAAATATGGTTTGTTTATTTTTGGACAGATACTTTTTGAATTAAACTTTAAATGTACTTGGATTGAAAAAGCAACCTTTGATTTCTTACATACATCAGAATTCCAAAGTATTATTGCCTGTCAGTGTTACACTGACTGGCAAACCATTAGGCAATGCTTCTGACATGATGGTGGCAGGTCATTAAGTAATCCATAGTAATCAGGGGCATAGCTAAAGGTTCATGGAACCTGGTGCAATAGTTCTGCTTGGCCCCCTCTTCTCCCTTCCCTCCAGCCCTACTGTTAGAGACATACTCAGAAAACATAACATAAAGCGCTACAAGACATACAGGGTAATACAGTACCACATACTTCTTACATCCAGTGACGTCTCCTCTGATGTAGATATTTTCTTTCCTTGTCTTCTCCATTTGGACCAGACCACCATGATGATTTCTTTCAGCTGTCTCTTTTCTTTGTTTGACAAACATCTTAGTTTCCTACTTTCCCATTATCCTCCCATCTTCTGAACAAACCAACCCACCACCCTCAATACTGTGCCCACTATGCTTCCCAATACTATACTGCAGAAACAGTCCACCTGAAAGTACCACACAGATAGTACTCCCTTCAAGAATTAGCACACAGTGCCTTACAAAATAACTGCAGCCAGTAAATAGTGTCCCTGGCACTAATAGTGTTGTAAATAGGGATGAGCGAACCCATGCAAGTTCGGGTTCACCGGGTTCGGCCAAACATCAGGTCAAAGTTCGGGTTTGGGACCTGAATTTCACCCGAACTTCACCTCGAACCCAGACCCCATTAAAGTCAATGGGGACCCGAACGTCACTTTATTATTTTCTGTTATAACATGCTTATAACGGAAAATAATAGCATTCTTAAGACAGAATGCTAAATAAAATGGCCATTCAGGGGTTAAAAATAATAAAAAAAAACCTCACCTCATCCACTTGATCGCGCAGCCGATATCCTCTTCTTTCTTCTTTCTGCAGGACCCGAAAAAGGACCTGCGATGACATCACCGCGCTCGTCAAGTGATAGAAGATAGAAGGACCTAAATAAAATCACCCCAACACCAAACCCGAACCCGAAGTTGAGTGAAAAAGTCTCTAACATAGTTTATATAAGGCCGAAAAAAAAACATCTGTCCATCCAGTTCGGCCTGTTTTCCTACAAGTTGATACAGAGGAAGGCAAAAAAAACCCTGTGAGGTAGAAGCCAATTTTCCCCGCTTTAGGGAAAAAATTCCTTCCCGACTCCAATCAGGCAATCAGAATTACTCCCTGGATCAACGACCCATCTCTAGTAACTATAACCTGTAATATTATTACACTTCAGAAATACATCCAGGCCCCTCTTGAACTCTTTTTAGTGAACTTACCATCACCACCTCCTCAGGCAGAGAGTTCCATAGTCTCACTGCTCTTACCATAAAGAATCCTCTTCTATGTTTGAGTACAAACCTTCTTTCCTCCAGACGCAGAGGATGTCCCCTCGTCACAGTCGCAGTCCTGGGGATAAATTGATCATGGGAGAGATCTCTGTACTGACCTCTGATATATTTATACATAGTTATTAGATTTCCCCTCAGTCGTTTTTTCTTTAAAGTGAATAAGCCTAATTTTGATAATCTTTCTGGGTACTGTAGTCCACCCATTCCAGTTATTACTTTAGTTGCCCTCCTCTGAACCCTCTCCAGCTCTGCTATGTCTGCCTTGTTCACAGGAGCCCAGAACTGTACACAGTACTCCATATGTGGTCTGACTAGTGATTTGTAAAGTGGCAGGACTGTTCTCATCACGGGCATCTATGCCTCTTTTGATGCAACCCATTATCTTATTGGCCTTGGCAGTAGCTGGTTTCTACAGCTTAGTTTGCTGTTCACTAAAATTCCTTAGGTCCTTTTCCATGTCAGAGTTACCCAATATTTTACCATTTAGTATGTACTGGTGACTTGCATTATTCCTTCCCATATGCATAACCTTACATTTGTCAGTGTTAAACCTCATCTGCCACTTCTCTGCCCAAGCCTCCAGTCTATCCAGATCCATCTGTAGCAGTGTACTGTCCTCTTCTGTGTTAATTACTTTACACAGTTTAGTGTCATCTGCAAAAATTTATATTTTACTGTGCAAGCCTTCTACAAGATCATTAATAAATATATTGAAGAGAATAGGGCCCAATACTGACCCCTGTGGTACCCCACTAGTGACAGTGACCCAATCTGAATATGTGCCGTTAATACCCACCCTCTGTTTTCTATCACTGAGCCAGTTACTTACCCACATACAGACATTTTCTCCCAGGCCAAGCATTCTCATTTTATTCAGCATTCTGTGTTGGGGTATGGGTACTTCCGAGAAAACACTGCCTAATAATGTATGCCAGTACAAAAATACTTCTTTATAATGTGTGCCAGCACAAAAATCCCCCCTTATAATGTGCATCAGTATAAAAAATACCCTCCTATAATGTGCAACCATACAAAAATAACCTCTTATAATGGACAAAAATACCCTTACATATGCACTTTTCTTTAATATCCGATCCCTATATCAGACCTAAAATCAAGCCCCCATATCACACCTCAGATCATACCCCCTTTAGAGTGCCATGTCAGGCCCTATATTAGTCCTCGAGACTACATGTCTGGCCTCAATCAGACCTTAAAATAAATAAATTAATTTATCTCTCCTGCTCTGCCATTACTTTCCAGGTCCAGTGTCCTCTCCTGAAGTTGTGCTCCATGGACTTCTCCGGGCCTGCTCTGCACTGTGACATCACTACATACAGTCAGTTCATAGTGCGCGCACTATGTCCTGACACTGTACAAGTCAGGAACGTGTGGAAGAAGACCATGAAGGAGGGGCAGTGCTCACAGCAACTCACTCACGCACCTACTGCATACTAGTTAGCACTTCCATGCATCTTATAAAGCGAAATATACAGTAATAGGTGCTCCACTGTCTTAGGAACCCAGTAACAGTTGCGACCGCTTTGACTCCTATAGCTACACCACTGATAGTAATTCATATGCGCCCCAAGATCACATCACTTTTTGCTGTTGGACTGACAGAAAGAGCCATCTCCTTCTGCCACAGACATTACATACTAGAACATACAAGGGTATGTATGTATAAAATCTGTGATTATGCCACTGAATTTGTGGGCATTTTGCCTGTGCCCAGGTGATCTCTGAAATGTATATACCGTATTTTTCCTGGTCTTCGGCTGTCGGCTGTACAGTGGCTGCGCACAGCATGAGGGTGCTCTGCGACCTCACGCTGTGCGCGTCAGATCACAGCACAGCCGCGGCAGGAAGAAGACAGAGCGCACTAGAGGTGAGGAGCGGCGGCCAGAGCAGGAGAGGTAAGTGGATTTTTTAAATTTTATTTACTCTGAGGCTAGGGGCTGACACGAGGCTGATGGCTGGGGGCTGACATATGGCTGATAAATGGCTGATGGCTGGGGTCTGATATATGGCTGAAGGCTGGGGGCTGATAGATGGCTGGGGGTTAAAGATGGCTGAAGGCTGATAGATGGCTGGGGCCAATATGAGGCACTGGAGGCTGATCTGAGGCTTGAATAGGTGGGGCTTATTTATATTTGGGCTATTAGCTGAGGTCTGATTGGAGGTCTGATCGGAGGTCTGATTGAGTGTTTTATTAACATTGGGGGTCTGATTGGGGGCTGTTAGCTGAGGTCTGATTAATATTGGGGACTGATTGCTGGTCTGATCTGAGGTCTAATGAAAAATATTTTTTAATTGTCCTCCTCTAAAATCTAGGCGCGTATTATGGGCCGGTGCGTCTTATAGGGTAAAAAATAAGGTACTTGTATACATCTGTCTATCTTTCTGTATCTATCTATCTATCTATCTATCTATACGAAAATGATGATTGTATAAAATTGACAAATAAGCTTACAAGTGATTTTTAACTTGTAAAATAAGTAAACCACATTAACAAATGACGTGTCTTGCATACTTTTCTGAAGTCAGGGTTTCAAGAAGATGATAAATATATTGTTGCATAGTGCGATAATTAATGTGAGAATGGATTTTTGACAGGCAGCAGCAGGCAAATTGACCTAGGGCATAGTGAGCAATATTATTTTAGCTTTGATTTATTTCAGTTTGGTGTTTGACTTTGTTAGTATTACACTAGATGACATCACTTTGTCATATTGAAAACTACATTTTTTCCACTGTTTTGCATTCTTCACTGTTTTTATTTGAGACGTCTATATAAAAACATTTGGGTACAAGGCACATTCCTACATGTAATTGAAGTGAAAAATAAATATTAAATTACAAAAATTCATTGGCAGTGTGTCTGTGCTATCAAAAGTTGGGCAACAGTTGTAATACATAGCTGCAGCCCAACTCTAACAATGGACATCAGAGGAACATCTCCCAAATCAACAATAACCATAGTATTCGAAGGGAGAGGCTAAATGTTGGGATGTTGGAAGATACTCAGTGTTTTTTTAATATATGTGGATACATGGTCTTTAATTCACATATATGTCATTGTCTTCTGTGACTCTAATACAATATGGACAAAAGTTTTGGGATACCTTACACCTACAGGAGGTTTTATGACATCCCTTTCTTGATCCATATACAGGGTGGGCCATTTATATGGTTACACCTAAATAAAATGGGAATGGTTGGTGATATTAACTTCCTGTTTGTGGCACATTAGTATATGGGAGGGGGGAAACTTTACAAGATGGGTGGTGACCATGGCGGCCATTTTGACTTTTATTTTTGACCCCCTTAGACTTTTATTTTTGGGGTCATCTGAAGGCAATTGTCTATGCTGTGAAGATACGAGATGTGCAGCAACTGAAACTATGGATACTGGAAGCCTGTGCTAGCATTTTGTCTGCGGTGTTGCTATCAGTGTGTGAAGAGTGGGAGAAGAGGGTTACATTGAAAATCCAACACAATGGGCAGCACTTTAAACACATTTTATAAGTGGTCAGAAACTTGTAAATAACTCATGAAAGAATAAAGTTACGTTAAAACCAAGTACACCATTGTTTTTCTTGTAAAATTCTCAATGAGTTTGATGTGTCACATAACCCTCTTCCCATTGAAGAAACTAAAGTTGGATCCAAAATGGACACCATGTTCACCACCCACCTTGAAAAGTTTCCCCCCTCCCATATACTAATGTGCCACAAACAGGAAGCATTTCCATTTTATTTAGGTGTATCCATATAAATGGCCCACCCTGGATATTAATATGTAATTTCTCCCCCCTTTGCAGTTAAAACAGCATCCGCTCTTCTGTGAATGTTTTCTACTTAATTTTAAAGTGTACGTATCTGTGGGTCCTATCAGTGATTGACAGCTATCTCTGTATTCTCAGTCATAGATGGAAGGCTGTCAATCACTTCAAAGCCCAGAATGAAAACAATAAAAATTATACTGAATCTTTTCCCTTAGAACTGTATATCAATCTGCTCAGCTTTTCCTGCTCTTCAAAATGCTGTATGCAGTTCAGACACCATGTTTAATATGACAGGTTCCCTTTAAAGGTGGCATGATATTACAGTACCACGCTCAAATTCCTGTTGCAATGGAACTGAATGAAACACCTGAATTCAATGATTAAGAGGTGTGTCCCAATGCTTTTCTTTAATGACATACCTTACATTTTCTCCATTAGCAGAAACTGTCACAAGCAGGCATTTGTTATAATCTCTGATATCAACTAAGGAATCTTTTGCACTCCTCCATGGATAATCTTTCAGCTGTGAAATATTTGAGGCGATGCTTGCATGTGTTGCACATTTAAAAATTAAGCTAAATGGAACTTAGATTAAAGCCTTGAATTTTTCAGATTATGGATAATATAAATATTAATGTAACTACTAACAAAATACTGATAAACAAGCTTTTATTGCATTTTTACATTTCAATTGTATCCAAAAATGCTTGTGTGCATGAAGTATAGTTTAAGTGTTCCAAGACTTTTTACTGATACAATTTCTCTGATAGATTTCATTGTGTAAGCAATTCATTTGAATTTTTTGGCATGCGTACAATATATATATTTTTTTTCACTTTGTTCATGAAAAAAAAAAAAAAAAACTATCCAGACAATAGTTATGTCATATGTAGACAAAAGAGCCTGTGGAGGAGGAATATATAGTTTCTCCATAAATGCAACCTGAAAAATGATCAGTCCTAAAAGTAAATAAAGATAACCATATGTCGTATATCTGGACTTCTCCAAAGCATTTGACACGGTTAGTATATAAAATGAGAATGCTTCGCCTGGGAGAAAATGTCTGTATGTGGGTAAGTAACTGGCTCAGTAATAGAAAACAGAGGGTGGTTATTAACGGCACATATTCAGATTGGGTTACTGTCACTAGTTGGGTACCACAGGGGTTAGTATTGGGCTCTATTCTCTTCAGTATATTTATTAATGATATTGTAGAAGGTTTGCATAGTAAAATATCAATTTTTGCAGATGACACTAAACTGTGTAAAGTAATTAACACAGAAGAGGACAGTACACTGCTACAGATGGATCTGGATAGACTGGAGGCTTGGGCAGAGAAGTGGCAGATGAGGTTTAACACTGACAAATGTAAGGTTATGCACATAGGAAGGAATAATGCAAGTCATCAGTACATACTAAATGGTAAAACATTGGGTAACTCTGACATGGAAAAGGACCTAGGAATTTTAGTGAACAGCAAACTAAGCTGTAGAAACCAGTGTCAGACAGCTGCTGCCAAGGCCAATAAGATAATGGGTTGCATCAAAAGAGGCATAGATGCCCGTGATGAGAACATAGTCCTGCCACTTTACAAATCGCTAGTCAGACCACACATGGAGTACTGTGTTATAGTTTATAGTTACTAAAAATGGGTTGTTGATCCAGGGAGTAATTCTGATTGCCTGATTGGAGTCGGGAAGGACTTTTTTTCCCTAAAGTGGGGAAAATTGGCTTCTACCTCACAGGGTTTTTTTGCTTTCCTCTGTATCAACTTGTAGGAAAACAGGCCGAACTGGATGGACAGATGTCTTTTTTTCGGCCTTATAAACTATGTTACTATGTTACTATGTTAAATCAAATGCAAGTCAAAAAGATTAGACTTGACCATTTATTTATTGAGGACAATTATCCAATATCACTTGTCTGCGAGTGGGAAAAATATGTGAACTTTTACTTTCAGTCTCTGGTGTGACCCCTTTTGCAGTAATAACTGCAACTAAACATTTTCGGTAATTGTTGATTCGTCCTGCTTGAAGGAATTTTAGATCATTCCCTCCTAATGTCTGCTTATGACAAGCTTCAGCTCCATTATGTTGGTCCATTTACTCCCATGAACTGTTCGCTTGAAGGTCTCTTAACAACATTTCTATTGGATCTTATTGGTCTTTGACTTGGCCATTCTATAACTTTTACTTTATTCTTCTTTAACCATTCTTTAGTAGAAGGATTTGTGTGCTTAGGGTCGTTGTTTTGAGCAAACTCCTCGAGCGCTGCGGAACACACGCCGGGTGGCCCCTGTATTTTTTGTAAAATTGTAAAAATACGGCCGTCTGAACGGGGCCTTAGATACATAAGCATGACTCCTTTCTACAAAGCAGCCACCTCAGTGCTGGTACATTTTAACCAAAAGCATGCATTTATCTTACCATGAATCCACAATCCATTTAAAATGCTCTAAAGCGTCTGATATTGACTAAACTTTTAGCATTTGTTAATGAGCATTTCCCACTAAAGTCGAGCTAACAAACTTTCCCTTCCTTTGAATCAACACATTTGGGGAAACTTATTTAATAATATTTGCTTTTAAAGGGTCCTGGATGTCTGACCCAAGCGACCAGATGCTGATGACCTATTCAAAGGATAGATCCTCAGTAAGTAAAAGGTGGACAACCCCTTTAAGTATAAAGATACAGTATAGTTTACTACTATACATCAGAAACTATGTACCCTATCTCATACAAGTGAGCACACTCCTCGTATTTTTGTAAATATTTTATTATATCTTTTCATGGGACAACACTGAAGATATGACTGATGCAATGTGTCACGTACAGGAACCGCCCTGTCACATGACCCGTGTGCGACTGCCAAGGGTCGATCTATTTCACACACTCAATATCTCATGCCCCTACCCTCAGGCCTCAGATTGAGCCTCGATCATACCCCGACACAGCCTTTTCTGCACCTCAACACGCTGCCACCATCTATGACATTTAAATCAATACACTGATTAATTAAGGGCTCATAGAAAACCCCACAGCGCCCCACTCCCAAGCAGGCTCACAGTAGCACAGACCACACTTGTAGCAAATACACTTAAAAAATGGAGGTTACTGGGCTCATTCAGGGTATAAGGCAAAACCATTAAAGATGTGCTTTAATGTACTAAAAAGGTACAGTATTAGTTACAAAACGTTACAAGAAATAAGACATACATAAACGTGCACAAAACAGTATAGAAAAAGGATAAAAAGCAGAAATGTCTTACTCAAAGAATTGTGTGGTCAGAGGTCCTTCTGGTTTCCGGGGACAGGAAAAAAGTGGAAAACAACCCAATTTTGATCGGGTCCCCAAGTTGTGTCAAATAAATGTTCCCAATCATTCATCTTTATCCCCATTGGGCAGAGGGTGGAGCTGAGAGGAGCCTCCCTCCTATTCTGTCCCAGCCTTCTGGGATGGTCCTCATTACATGTGCATGCTCCAACTCTCTTACTCATCTGGAAGACATGAAATAGTAATAAAACATGGCTTCCTATCCACACTAATGGATGGATATTCGGGACCCAACATGTTAATAATTAATTAATAATAATAATAATGTATATTATATCCGGCTGATCATTTTGACACCACACATGACCGGTGTGGTTGTCCCAGAAGGTGAGATAGTGGTTATGTGGGAATGCCGTCAGGGATGGGATATTTAGGCCCCTTATAATGCCCACATAACACGGAATCCAATGATCACGTATTAATACGTGAGTAGTACCAGAGATGAGTTATCGCTTATGATATATTTTTTCTCATTCTGGTACTGGATTTGAAAAGCAGTTGGGCCCCCCGCTGGGTCAGGCTCCATACTGTCTGAGGGTCTGCATTTCCAGGAACCACCTTTCATTACCACTTGCAAAGGGCCAGTTCTTTAACATTCAATTGGTAAACTGATTTCCTCCAAGGGCAAAGCGGATTCCAACTGCAGCCCAGACAGAACGGCACATACAATTACAGAATAATATGGACATATATGGGAACACACGACAGGTATTAAACATACACAGATAATAAAAAGTTATGAGAAATGTCCATTTCTCATACAATGTAAAATAGTCAGTGTACAGCTTGTATTGCTGTGCATTGCTGTGCCCTCAAAAAAACTCAATACACAGCCATTAATGTCTACAACGGTGGCAACAAAAGTGAGTATACCACTAAGTGAAAATGGCCAGATTGTGCCCAATTAACTATTTTCCCTCCCTGGTGTCATGTGACTCGTTAGTGTTACAAGGTCTCATGTGTGAATAGGGAGCAGGTGTGTTAAACATGGTGTTATCGCTCTCGCACTCTCTCATACTGGTCACTGGAAATTCAACATGGTACATCATGGCAAAAAACTCTCTGAGGATCTGAAAATAAGAATTGTTGCTCTACATAAAGATGGCCTAGGCTATAAGAAGATTACTTACACCCTGAAACTGAGCAATGGTAGCCACCCTAAATATTTTCACTTAGGGGTGTACTCACTTGTGTTGCCAGCAGTTTAGACATTAATGGCTGTTGGTTGAGTTATGTTGAGGGGACATCAAATTTACACTGTTATATAAGCTGTACATTGACTACTTTACATTGTGTCAAGGTGTCATATCTTCAGTTTTATCCCATAAAAAGATAAACTGAAATGTTTATAAAAATGTGAGGGGTGTACTCACTTTTGTGAATACTTTATGAGAAGATATATTTTAGTTCAAATCTGTACTAGCTCATAGCTGCCATAGATGCTCATAATTGTCATAGATGCCAAGAGGGCCTTAGATGTGTCAAATTGATTAAAAAGCTTCCACATTTTAATAAATGAGGTGCATTTTACTCCAGCACAAAGTACACTAAGACTGGTGTATGAAAATCCACTTTTTATAAAATCCCCTTGTTGAATTGCATGAAGGCTATTTAAGACCCAAGAATACAATAAAGGGTTTTTCATCTAAAAATTCAGATGAGCTGCATATACCTTAGAAATAGAGATGAGCGAATCTATTCGCCACTTCGTAGAATTGTATCGAATCTTCCATTATTTCTACTCCGAAGCGAATCCGGATTTTGTAAGATTTGCTTCGTATTATTCGTAAATGTTCTTTAAATTTTGAACGCTAATGCTACGTACGCTACGTACGCAATGTACGCATTCTTCCCCAACCCTGTCACAGCCTGTACATGGGGGATCAGGTGGAGTATACCCCCATAGCATCCCTTAAAGGCCCCTTTGCTACCGGGATTACCCTACTACCTAAGCCCCTGGTCCCTACATCACCACCTGACATTTGGCTGGAGGAACCACCAGGCGAAGTACCGGTGCGCTGCCTTCAGGAGTCACCAGATTGCACCCTCCATTTCAGGGAGAAGCCACAGCCGGAGCCTATGATCCCTGGACTGCCACCACCACCACCATCACAGTCCTTTCAGCTGAAATGAAGATGAAGCCAGCAGCAGCCAGGGGAGCTGGGGCTTCTTCCCTGGGTGCAACCTTGCCTCAACCTCTGCAGCCAGAAGTCCTTACCCCTGCTGTCCCAGCAGGAGAATCCAGAAAAATAAAGGTACAAGTGGCTGCAGCACTCACCAGTGTGACCACTACCCGGACCCAGTCAAGTTCAACTTCTGAAAGAAGAGGGCAGTGGAGTTCCACCATGGCAGCGAGCTTGGCCTACTGGAGGCAGGAGCGTCCTCTGATGTCTTTCAGCAGTAGCTCAAGCGAGGAGGACTTCAGGTCTCTGATCTGAGGAACCCAACTACTGGCTGATTGAAAGGACACTTTAGGAGGACCTATGGGAGCCACACCATGGACTGCACCGGACGGGTGAGAGCTAGTTGGCACTTTTTTTGTTTAGTTTGTATTGCCCCCATTTGACTCTCACCCAGATGGACATGGCTTGTCAGCAGGGCCGCCGATAGGGCAGTACAACTGGTACTGCCCTATGGGGCCCGGACTCTAGGACACTGGGGGGGGGGCCCGGCCGGTGGGCCGCAGACTGTGCGGTCTGTGCCGCACGATAATGAGTGGAGGCGCCGGGGGCCGCTGGCTAAGTGCGCAATGCGCACAGTTCTTTAATACTTACCTTACCCTGCCGCTGGCTTCGGTCTCCGACTCCTGGCTGCGCGCTTCCTCCTGGGCTGGCTGTGTGATCCCGCGAGATCCAGCGCTGGGTCACAGGTCTCGCGGGATCACACACTGCAGGAGAAGAAGGCGCGCGCAGGAGAAGGAGAAGAAGACCGGAGCAGCTTTTTGTAAGTATTTTTTGTGGCTGGGGCCCCCGGGGGGGGGGGGGTTGGTTTGGCTGACCTGAGGTCTGATGGGGGCAGAAATGGCTGACCTGAGGTCTGATGGGGGCAGAAATTGCTGACCTGAGGTCTGATGGATGGGGGCACAAGAGCTGACCTGAGGTCTGATGGGGCACATTAAGCTGACCTGAGGTCTGATGGGGCACAAGACCCTGATCTGATGTCTGATGGGGGCACAAGAGCTGACCTGAGGTCTGATGGGGCACATTAAGCCGATCTGAGGTCTGATGGGGGCACATTAAGCTGACCTGAGGTCTGATGGGGCACATTAAGCTGACCTGAGGTCTGATGGGGGCACAAGACGCTGATCTGAGGTCTGATGGGGCACAAGACCCTAATCTGAGGTCTGATGGGGGCACAAGACCGCTGACCTGAGGTCTGATGGGGCACAAGAGCTGACCTGAGGTCTGATGGGGCACATTAAACTGACCTGAGGTCTGATGGGGCACATTAAACTGACCTGAGGTCTGATGGGGGCACATTAAGCTGACCTGAGGTCTGATGGGGGCCACAAGACGCTGATCTGAGGTCTGATGGGGCACAAGACCCTAATCTGAGGTCTGATGGGGGCACAAGAGCTGACCTGAGGTCTGATGGGGCACAAGACGCTGACCTGAGGTCTGATGGGGCACAAGACGCTGACCTGAGGTCTGATGGGGCACAAGAGTTGACCTGAGGGTCTGATGGGGCACATTAAACTGACCTGAGGTCTGATGGGGGCACAAGACGCTATTTGAGGTCTGATGGGGGCTCAAGACGCTGACCCGAGGTCTGATGGGGGCACGATACGCCGACCTGAGGTCTGATGGGGGCACGAGACGCTGATCTGAGGTCTGATTGGGCCACGAGACGCCGATCCCTGTACTGTGACATCACTGTGTTTATTATCTCTGTACGGTGACATCACTGTGTTTATTATCTCTGTACAGTGACATCACTGTGTTTATTATCCCTGTACAGTGACATCACTGTGTGTATTATCCCACTGCAGGAAGAGGTAAGTGGTCTGTGTTTGTGTGTTTGTTTTCTATTTTTCAGGGTCGTGAATGCAGAGGACTACGTCGGATTCGGTGGACTACGCCGGACCAGCTTTTTTTTTAATAAAATGGTCAAACAGGGGTCTGGGGGAGTGTTTATTTCAATAAAATGTTTTATACTGGTGTGTGTGTATTTTTTTTTTCCCAATACTACAGTTTTAGTAATTATGGCTATCTACAGACGGCCCTGATTACTAATACTGGGCTCAGTGCTTGCCGGTATGGCAGGCCAGCACTAACCCCAACATTATTACCCTCGGCACCCACCGCCACCAGGGGTGCCGGGAAGAGCCGGGTACCCGCAGGACCGGACCTTCAAAATTGAGGGTCTGGCTCTGGGGCGGCTGCAGGCTGGTACCATTAGGCTGGGAAGGGCCAATAACCGTGTCCCTTCCCACCCTGGTAGTGCCAGGCTGCTGCTGCTGGTTGTATCTGGCTGGAAAATGAAAAAAGGGGGGGACCCCACGCCATTTTTTTTTTTAATTTTTGTAAAAAAATGGCATGGGGTCCCCCCTTTTTTCTTTCTCCAGCCAGATACAACCAGCAGCAGCAGCCTGGCACTACCAGGGTGGGAAGGGACACGGTTATTGGCCCTTCCCAGCCTAATGGTACCAGCCTGCAGCCGCCCCAGAGCCAGACCCTCAATTTTGAAGGTCCGGTCCTGCGGGTACCCGGCTCTTCCCGGCACCCCTGGTGGCGGTGGGTGCCGAGGTAATAATGTTGGGGTTAGTGCTGGCCTGCCATACCGGCAAGCACTAAGCCCAGTATTAGTAATCATGGCCGTCTGTAGATAGCCCTAATTACTAAAACTGTAGTATTGGGAAAAAAAATACACACACACCAGTATAAAACATTTTATTGAAATAAACACTCCCCCAGACCCCTGTTTGACCATTTTATGAAAAAAAAAAAAAAGCTGGTCCGACGTAGTCCACCGAATCCGACGTAGTCCTCTGCATTCACGATCCTGAAAAATAGAAAACAAACACACAAACACAGACCACTTACCTCTTCCTGCACTGGGATAATACACACAGTGATGTCACTGTACAGGGAAAATAAACACAGTGATGTCACAGTACAGGGATAATAAACACAGTGATGTCACAGTACAGGGATAATAAACACAGCGATGTCACTGTACAGGGATAATAAACACAGTGATGTCACAGTACAGGGATAATAAACACAGCGATGTCACTGTACAGGGATAATAAACACAGTGATGTCACAGTACAGGGATAATAAACACAGTGATGTCACAGTACAGGGATAATAAACACAGTGATGTCACAGTACAGAGATAATAAACACAGTGATGTCACAGTACAGAGATAATAAACACAGAGATGTCACTGTACAGGGATAATAAACACAGTGATGTCACTGTACAGGGATAATAAACACAGTGATGTCACCGTACAGGGATAATAAACACAGTGATGTCACAGTACAGGGATAATACACACAGTGATGTCACTGTACAGAGATAATACACACAATGATGCGACTTGTTAAGAAAAAAAAGTTAGCCATTTGCAATCTGTAAAGTTTACCCGAAAGGGGGGGGGGGGGTCCCGCGAAATTTGCCTGTAAGGGGCCCCGAAATTCCTGATGGCAGCCCTGCTTGTCAGGACTCCCCCCCCCCATTCTGCAGAAAATTCCCAGTTGCGCCTAAGCGCGCCTATTTTCCTTTTCCCCCCCTTCTCAGGTGTTTTGGGAGCCTCCTTTGCAAAGAAGGTTCTCTATTTGCTGTTATTTTATATTATCCATGTGGATTACATGTTACCTGTTTGGATTACAAAATTATCTCACGTGGATTACAATTGAATTTTGGACTTTGTTCCAGTGTTTTATTATCATGCCAAGCAGCCACGACTCATGGAGAGACTCAAATGTATATCTGAGCCTTTTATACTTGTAAATGTGAAATTGCACTAAAATGCTTGCATAATTGTCTTTGCTGTATTTTAGCAATAATGCTTTTACAGGTTCAGCAACGTTCAAGCACTTTAGCCCATTGTGTGTATTCTTTTTCAGGTACTGCAATGTGTCCTATTATGCACTTATTGTACGGTGTTTTTTAGGGAATTATGCACTTAGCCAGATAGCTAGCACCTTACTTTTCTACCTCATATGGACTGCCTCTAAAGACTGTACGCTGCGGCCTAGCCTCGTGCGTATTACGCAATCGCGAGTCAATAGCACGCTAAGGATTCGTACGTACTTTGTACGTTAATGCTTACGTATTATGTACTTTTAACAAAGCTGACTGTATGTTTTCAAGAATGGAGTCACAACAGATTACACATATTTATTATTTCTGTTTTTTCTCCAGGGTTTCAATTTTCTTCGCTCTAATCTGTAATAATAACATAGTAACATAGTTTATAAGGCTGAAGACATCTGTCCATCCAGTTCAACCTGTTATCCTGCAAGTTGATCCAGAGGAAGGCAAAAAAACCCTGAGAGGTAGAAGCCAATTTTCCTCACTTTAGGGGAAAAAAATTCCTTCCCGATGATCAGAATAACTCCCTGGATCAATCACCCCTCTCTAGTAACTATAGCCTGTAATATTATTAGATTCTAGAAATATATCCATGACCCTCTCAAACTCTTTTAGTGAACTTACCATCACCACCTTCTTAGGCAGAGAGTTCCATAGTCTCACTGCTCTTATCGGACAGAATCCGCTTCTATGTTTGTGTACAAACCTTCTTTGCTGCAGACGCAGAGGATGTCCCCTCGTCACAGGCTTGGGAATAAAAAGATGATGGGAGAGATCTCTGTACTGACCCATGTTATATATTTATAGGTATACATGGTTATTAGATCTCCCTTGAGTTGTCTTTTTTCTAAAGTGAATAACCCTAATTTTGATAATATTTCAGGGTACTGTAGTCCACCCATTCCAGTTATTACTTTAGTTGCCCTCCTCTGAGCCCTGCATGGCTCATGTCTTCAATCTCTTTGTCACCCGGTTACTCAAGTCTTCCATTGAACTGAAAGAGCTGTTAAAAATGTGCATGCACTTTAGCCACTCTTACAGTGCAAAACATGCCTTCTTTGAGCTGCAAAGGCAAAATGTTCTTTCACAACATCCCCTGATATGCAACGTTTCCACCCAGTGAAACTCCACGTTCCATATGTTAGACAGCCGGTATGAGCAGAGAATGATGGTCAATTATTTCTTAATACTGCAGATGGATAGATCTACTCCCTGGTGTAACTTCCACATTAGCCAGTAACAGCCCATGAGTGACACATGCCATTTTCTCAGGCACTTTGAGGAGGCCACTTTATTTGTCAGCCTGGAGAACTACGGGATGAATGATATCATTCTACTCATTCACATCCTGGAGGGGATGCTGGCAAATTTGATTGGCAAGGGGACAGAGGACCTCCATTTCACAGCCACCTGAACCCTGAGGATTATGAACTGGCAGAGGATGAGGAGGAGGACATAAACACCCAGAAATTTTATACACAACTAGGTGGTTTATCTTCTCAAGCAACAGGAAAAGAGCAGGAGGCGCTGGAGGGCAATGACAAAGATGAAGCAGATGGCCCTGTCAGACTTTAGCAGTATGAGGTAGAGATGGGGGGCTGGGAGGACCTCTAAGTTCCTTTGACAAATGGCCAGATGCATGCTGTCGTGTTTGTGTAGTGACAGCTGCATTGTCAGGATTTGGCAGAGGGATGACTACTGGTTATCCACATTGTTAGACCTTCACTATTGGTCAGAAATAGGGGTATTTTTAAGACCTTCTGAGAGGGATTAAAAATGGACAACTATAGAGACATGATGTGTAGTCAGTTGGTAGCTGCCTACAAATGCCATCATCCATCCTCAGGGAGGCCTGACTGGGGGGATCCTATGTGGTCATGCTCCACTGCCATGACTGGTGGTGGTTGGGGGGGAGGGGGAGTTGCAGGAGCACCAGCTCCATATGCAGCAACTTTAGTCTGGAGTCTATGATGAGCAATTTTCTCTAGCCACCTACTGAAGAAACCACCCAGCAGCAGAAGCAGGACATACAGCAGAACCTCAATAGTGTGGCATCAGAGTGAGTGTTCAGTGTGGTTGGGGGGCATAGTTACAGATATTCTAAATACACAGCTGGTAAAACTAAAACAGATAATAAAAAAGTGTTTATAGATGATTAAACAGAAGGTATTAAATAAAGTAGAAGGACTGTCACTACTGCTTCTAAACAGTCTTTGAGCCTCTAACTTCCATGTGATGGACGGACAGAGCTGTGTAAGAGTCCATGGTGGCACTCTTATGGTAGATCATCCAAAATTCAGTAAAGCAATGAAGAATCCGTGGCACTCACCATCTGATACAGATTTTCTGGCACATAGGATATAGAGAAAATAGGCGATTGCTGTTTCGTGGTATGTTGCTCTTCATCTGGCCTACCTTCTTTACTGAAATTTAAAATAGAAGATATAGTGAGAATCTATTATTAGTAGTACATAGAATTGTATTTTTGATGTGTATTCATGTGTAAAATGAATGCAATAGATATATTTCTACATTCAGACATCAATGAACATACTATCCTTGTGGCTAAAATAAACCCGTTTTCATAACATTTCACGTTAATCTGTGAAAAATGAACGAGGGAAAGTTCAATTGCCGAATAAAACCATAACTGAATTGCATCGGCCAATGTCATCACAGTTCCAGCAGAGAACAGACAACCTGAATTTAATCCCTACAGAGAATGAGTCCTGGAGCAGTATTATACTCAGTGATAAATTTGTAATTAATTTTGGATTTTGCACAGCCATTCATATTATCATTTAATTACCTTTACCTCAATATTAATAATTCCCATTATATTTAACATTGAATTTTATTTGCACAGC
Source organism: Rhinella marina (assembly GCA_900303285.1). Classification (NCBI taxonomy): domain Eukaryota; kingdom Metazoa; phylum Chordata; class Amphibia; order Anura; family Bufonidae; genus Rhinella; species Rhinella marina. The sequence continues at coordinate 4,307 of ONZH01024463.1, read as the reverse complement.
TTTATTGGTCAAACGAATTGTTCATTCTTGCATTGCTTAAAATTAGGTTTTCGCTCTGTTGGGATTTCAAGCAATTGCACAAATTTAATTGATGCTACATTAAAGCTTTTCATAAATTTTGTCTTATTTATATTATCTGTACTTGAATATAGAATAAACAAGGAAGCAAATATATTGCAATCAGGAGAACAATTGGTTGCTCAAAAGAATTTATGATTCTATTCAGCAACATTAAATTTAATAATTTGTTGCCTTAATATAGAAATCTGCAAAGCCCTATCTAATATATAGCTACATAATTTTTAAGGCTGAGGAAGACATACGTCCGTCCAGTTCAGGCTGTTATCTACAAAGTTCATCCGGAGGAAGGCAAAAACAAACCTGAGGTGGAAGCCAACTTTCCTAATTTAGGCTACATGCAGACGACTGTATGTGTTTTGCGGTCCGCAAATTGCGGGTCCGCAAAAAAAAGGAGGACGTCCGTATGGCATCCGTTTTTTTGCAGATCCATTGTAACAATGCCTATCCTTGTCCGCAAAATGGACAAGAATAGGACATGTTCTATTTTTTTTCCGGGGCTACGGAATGGACATGTGGATGCAGATAGTACGCGGTGTGCTGTCCGCATTTTTTGCGGACCCATTGAAATGAATGTGTCCGCATCCTATCCACAAAAAAACGGAACAGAAACGGAAGCAAAATACGTTCATGTGCATGAGGCCTTAAGGGAAAAAAATCCTTCCCGACTACAATCATGGAATCAAAATAACTTCCTGATTTTTAGTAACTATAACCAGCAATATTATTATTGTCACGCTGGTGGTTTGTGCCTGCTGAGGTCTTGCTGTCTTGGACAGGCTCTCTCTGTGTGGATTGGGATTTGAGGTCTATGAACTTTCCTTCAGCACTGAGAGAGTTAATGCTTTCCTCCTGCCTTTGTTAATGAGCTGGTTAAATTGTTGATCAGTCTCCCTATTTAGCTGACCTGTGGTTCCACCTTCTCGGCTGAGCTTTGAGGTTATTACTTGCTAGTAACCAGTGAAGGTGATCTTGTCTGGATATCCGTGTCCTTGTTTATCTTACAATTCTGCTCATTGAAGCCTGCCCCAACCTTTGAAATGTGACCTGTATTACGCTTGGACTTGAAATAACACAGTGGCCCAACACCAGCAGATGACATGGCTCTCCAGATCATCACTGACTGTGGAAACTTCACACTGGACCTCAAGCAAATTGTTTTGTGAGCCTCTCTTCTCTTCCTCCAGATTCTGGGACCTTGATTTCAAAAGGAAATGCACAATTTACTTTCATCTGAAAACAAGACTTTGGACCACTGAGCAACTGTCACGCTCTGGTGTGGAGGGAATAGCCACACCGAGCGTACGAGGGAAGGGAAAAGACCAAAACCAGGGAAACGGTCACCTCCTCCAGGGAGCCCTGAAACTAGGCCCTGACTGACTACCAGTATGAACAAGCCTTAGTTGTAGGAGAGTTCATACACAGGAACCTAATAATCAATTTACCCTAAAGAACCCTGCAGCTAGTGACACAGGAAAGAGTCAACCCGTTCCTCCAAGAGTAAGGACGAACAGGAGACTCCAGAAGGAAAACCACAAAAGGGAAAATGTCACTTATCTTAAAGCAGATATCGCAGCAACCGGATCTCAGCCGAGATCCACCCCACGCACTACAAAGTAGGCAGAAAGTATAAACCGCAGTGAATACTGGGAAATGAAGAAATGCATAGAGGAGAGAAAATTACCACACCTACAACAGCTGAGGGGAAGGGGTGTGGTAACCAGAAACCAAACCAAGGGGAAAACATGTCAAATTATGTCACTTTTGAAAGCCGCGCAGAATGTCTGATACCAGACGCAAGCCCACTCGTGACATTACCCCCCCTCCGGGCACCCAGGACCAACTTTATCAGGATGACACCTGTGAAAGGCTTTCACCAAACGACTGGCATTCACGTCAGATGCCGGTACCCATGACCTCTCCTCAGGACCATAACCCTTCCAATGAACAAGATATTGAAGAGTCCCACGGAGAACTCGAGAATCAATCATCTTGACAATCTGGAATTCCAAATTACCATCCACCAAGACAGGCGCGGGTGGCAAGGGAGATGGCTCCAGAGGTTCAACATATCTCTTCAACAAAGATCTGTGAAACACATTATGGATTTTCAGGGCCTGAGGAAGTTTAAGACGAAATGCTACAGGATTAATAATGGCCATGATCTTATATGGGCCAATAAATCTTGGACCCAACTTCCAAGAAGGAACTTTCAACTTAATGTTCCTAGTAGACAACCACACAGAATCACCCACACTTAGGTCCGGACCATTCATACGTTTAAAGTCAGCCACACGTTTGTACTCGTTACCCATGTTTATCAAGTTATTTTGAATTTTTCGCCATATAGAAGACAATGATGACGAAAAACGTTCTTCCTCAGGAATACCAGAAGTATCAGAACCAGAAAATGTGCCAAACTGCGGGTGAAAGCCATACGCACCAAAAAATGATGACTTACCAGTGGAGTCCTGTCTGCAATTATTTATGGCAAACTCAGCCAGAGACAAAAACGAGGCCCACTCCTCCTAGTTCTCAGAGACAAAACATAGTAAGTCTCCAGACTCTGATTGGTGCGCTCAGTCTGTCCATTCCTCTGGGGATGAAAAGCAGAGGAAAAAGACAGTTGTACCCCGAGCCGAGTACAGAACGCCCTCCAGAATCTGGACACAAACTGAGTTCCACGATCAGAGACCATGTCAGTGGGAATGCCATGAAGTTTCACAATGTTATCAACAAACACTTGTGCAAGAGTTTTAGCATTGGGGAGTCCGGGTAATGTAATAAAGTGCGCCATTTTACTAAAACGATCTACAACCACCAGAATAACTGTCTTAGCAGACGACTCAGGCAGATCAGTGGTGAAGTCCATGGATAGGTGAGTCCATGGTCTGGACGGGATGGGTAATGGAAGTAGGGGTCCAGAAGGTCGAGTATGTGTCACCTTAGCGCGTGCACAGACACTACAGGCTGACACATAGTCCTCAACAAACTTACGCGGCCCTGGCCACCAGAATCTACGAGAGATGAGGTCGATAGTGGATTTACTCCCAGGGTGTCCCGCAAGCACCGAAGAATGATGCTCCTCAAACACGCTTATGACGCAAATCAGAAGGAACAAACAACTTCCCAGGCGGGAAAGACTCTGGCGCATCTCCCTGGGCCTCAAACACTTTAGCCTCAAGATCAGGGCAAAGAGCGGATATCACCACTCCTTCAGACAGTATAGAGCTCGGATCTTCAAAATCACCACCTCCGGGAAAACTACGTGACAAGGCATCTGCCTTCACATTCTTAACCCCAGGACGATATGTGACAATGAAATTGCAATCTGGTGAAGAACAAAAGACCATCTGGCCTGCCTCGGATTAAGTCGTTTAGCCGACTCCAGGCAAGCCAGATTTTTGTGATCAGTGAATACCTTGATTGGGTGAATCGCCCCTTCCAACCAATGACGCCATTCCTCAAAAGCCAGCTTAATGGCCAGTAACTCTCTGTTACCCACATCATAATTTCTCTCCGCCGCAGAGAGTTTTTTCGAAAAAAAAAGCACATGGGCGCCATTTACCAGGTGACAGGCCCTGTGATAAAACTGCTCCTACCCCCACCTCGAATGCGTCAACCTCCACAATGAAAGGTTGTGACACATCTGGCTGCACCAATATAGGGGCAGAAGAAAAGCGCTCCTTAACAGCGGAGAAGGCTTGCCACGCTTCATCAGACCACACTGAGACATCCGGCCCTTTCTTAGTCATGTCAGTTAAGGGTTTAACTACTGTCAAATAGTTCTTAATAAATTTTCGGTAATAGTTGGTGAACCCCAAAAATCACATAAGAGCCTTCAGATTTTCAGGTCGGTCCCAGTTTAGAACAGCACAGACTTTCTCTGGATCCATACGAAAACCTGAAGATGAAAGCAAGTATCCTAAGAATTGCACCTTATGTACAGCAAAAACACATTTCTCTAATTTTGCATACAACTTGTTATCTCTTAAGATTTGCAACACCTGCCTCACGTGATCCTGATGTGTCACAATATCTGGAGAATAGATTAGAATGCCATCCAAATACACTACTACAAACCTTCCCACAAGATGATGAAAAATGTCATTAACAAAATGCTGGAAGACAGCAGGAGCATTGGTCAACCCAAAAGGCATGACCAGGTTCTCAAAGTGGCCCTCAGGAGTGTTTAAAGGCCGTCTTCCATTCATCCCCTTCCTTGATCC
>ONZH01024462.1:0-21041 GCA_900303285.1 Rhinella marina | reverse complement strand
CAGGAAAGCGTCAAAACGGGAGGGGCAGAGGAACGGGGAAGCATCAAACAGGAGGGGTGGAGGACCGAGGAAGCATCAAAACAGAAGGGGCGGAGGACAGGGGAAGCATCAGAACAGGAGAGGCCGAGGACCAGGGAAGCATCAGAACAGGAGAGGCGGAGGACCGAGGAAGCATCAAAACAGGAGAGGCGGAGGACTGGGGAAGCATCATAACAGGAGAGGCGGACGACCCAGGAAGCATTGGAACAGGAGAGGCAGAGGAACGGGGAAGCATCAGAGCAGGAGAGGCGGAGGAGCAGGGAAGCATCAGAGCAGGAGAGGCGGAGGACCGGGTAAGCATCAGAACAGGAGAGGCAGAGGACTGTGGAATCGTCAAAACAGGAGGGGCGGAGGACCGGGTAAGCATCAGAACAGGAGAGGTGGAGAAACGGGGAAGCATCGGAACAGGAGAGGCAGAGGACCAAGGAAGCATCAAAACAGGAGAAGCAGAGGAGCAGAGAAGCGTCAGAACAGGAGAGGCAGAGGACCAGGGAAGCATCAGAACAGGAGAGGCGGAGGAACGGGGAAGCATCGGAACAGGAGAGGCAGAGGACTGGGGAAGCATCAGAAGAGGAGGGGCGGAGAACTGGGGAAGCAGCGGAACAGGAGAGGCGGAGGACCAGGGAAGCATCTGAATAGGAGAGGCGAAGGACCAAGGAAGCATCGGAACAGGAGAGGCAGAGGAACGGGGAAGCATCAGAGCAGGATAGGCGGAGGACCAGGAAAGCGTCAAAACGGGAGGGGCGGAGGAACGGGGAAGCATCAGAACAGGAGAGGCGGAGGATCGGGGAAACATCAGAACAGGAGAGTCGGAAGAACGGGGAAGCATCAGAACAGGAGGGGCAGAGGACCAGGGTAGCATCAGAACAGGAAAGGGACGACCCAGGAAGCATCGGAACAGGAGGGGCAGAGGACCAGGGAAGCATCAAAACAGGAGGGGCGGAGGAGCAGGGAAGCATCAGAACAGGAGAGGAGGAGGACCGGGGAAGCATCAGAACATGAGAGGCGGAGGTCCAGGGAAGCATCAGAACAGGAGAGGCGAGGTCCAGGGAAGCATCAGAACAGGAGAGGCAGAGTAGCAGGGAAGCATAAGAACAGGAGAGGCGGAGGACCGGGGAAGCATCAGAAGAGGAGGAGCGGAGGACCAGGGAAGCATCAGAATGGGAAGGGGCGGAGGACCAGGGAAGCATCAGAGAAGGAGAGGCAGAGGACCAGGGAAGCATCAGAGCAGGAGAGGCGGAGGACCAGGGAAGCATCAGAACAGGAGAGGCGGAGGACCAGGGAAGCATCAGCAGGAGAGGAGGAGGAGCGGGGAAGCATCAGAGCAGGAGAGGCGGAGGACCAGGGAAGCCATCAAAACAGGAGGGGCGGAGGACCGGGTAAGCATCAGAACAGGAGAGGCAGAGGACTGGGGAATCATCAGAACAGGAGAGGCGGAAGGAACGGGGAAGCATCGGAACAGGAGAGGCGGAGGACCAGAGAAGCATCAGAACAGGAGAGGGGACTACCGAGGAAGCATCGGAACAGGAGGGGCGGAGGACCAGAGAAGCATCAGAACAGGAGAGGGGACTACCGAGGAAGCGTCAAAACAGGAGGGGCCGAGGACCGGGTAAGCATCAGAACAGGAGAGGCGGAGGACCGGGGAAGCATCAGAACAGGAGGGGCGGAGGAACGGAGAAGCATCGGAACAGGAGGGGCGGAGGAACGGGGAAGCATCAGAACAGGAGAGGCGGAGGAACGGGGAAGCATCAGAACAGGAGAGGCGGAGGACCAGGGAAGCATCAGCAGGAGAGGCGGAGGACCAGGGAAGCATCAGAACAGGAGAGGCGGAGGACCAGGGAAGCATCAGCAGGAGAGGAGGAGGAGCGGGGAAGCATCAGAGCAGGAGAGGAGGAGGAGCGGGGAAGCATCAGAGCAGGAGAGGCGGAGGACCAGGGAAGCATCAAAACAGGAGGGGCGGAGGACCGGGGAAGCATCGGAACAGGAGAGGCGGAGGAACGGGGAAGCATCAGAACAGGAGAGGCGGAGAAACGGGGAAGCATTGGAACAGGAGAGGCAGAGGACCAGGGAAGCATCAGAACAGGAGAGGGGACAACCCAGGAAGCATCGGAACAGGAGGGGCAGAGGACCAGGGAAGCATCAAAACAGGAGAGGCAGAGAAGCGTCAGAACAGGAGAGGCAGAGGACCAGGGAAGCATCAGAACAGGAGAGGCGGAGGAATAAGGAAGCATCGGAACAGGAGAGGCAGAGGACCAGGGAAGCATCAGAACAGGAGAGGCGGACAACCCAGGAAGCATCGGAAGGGTAGTAGCAAAGGACCCAGGAAGCATCGGAACTGGAGAGACGGAGGACTCGAGAAGCATGTGAAGTGGGAGTAGCAAAGGTTGCTAGAAGCCTCGGAACTGGAGAGGTTGAGAACTAGGGAAGCATCTGAACGGGAGTAGCAAAGGACCCGGAAGGCATTGTAACAGGAGAGGCGGAGAACCCAGGAAGCATCGGAACAGGAGAGACAGAGGACCGGGGAAGCATCAGAACAGAAGAGGCAGAGGACTGGTGAAACATCAGACCAGGAGAGGAGGAGGAGCGGGGAAGCATCAGAATAGGAGAGGCGGAGGACCAGGGAAGCATCAGAACAGGAGAGGCGGAGGACCAGGGAAGCATCAGAGCAGGATAGGCGGAGGTCCAGGGAATCATCAGAACAGGAGAAGCAGAGGACTGGGGAAGCATCAGAAGAGGAGGGGCGGAGAACTGGGGAAGCATCGGAACAGGAGAGGCGGAGGACCAGGGAAGCATCAGAACAGGAGAGGCAGAGGAACGGGGAAGCATCAGAGCAGGATAGGCGGAGGACCAGGAAAGCGTCAAAACGGGAGAGGCGGAGGAACGGGGAAGCATCAGAGCAGGAGAGGCGGAGGACTAGGAAAGCATCAGAAGAGGAGAGGCGGAGGACCGGAGAAGCGGTGGAGGCCTATTTAAGTCATTCTATCCTGTACTTAAAATAAATCTTACTGTCCGGTCAGCCCCTTCAGTGTCCACCCCTGTAATCTGCTCTTATTACTGCGTTTCCCCCCAAAGAACCTCCTTCTATAACTAATGCTGTCTGAATAACTTGCCTCATCTCCTAGGAGGAAGCTGGAGTAGTGGCGTTCCCTCCCTGGAGTCAGTGATGTCGGACCAGAGTGACGGGAGGAAACTGATTGAGCGGCAGAGCAGTGAGCCGCCGTCCCCAGAGGATTCTGTCCATTTGAGGACGCCCCCTGCTGGAGGTGAGGAATGTGACCAGGTAGGTAGTGATGAGACTCGGAGATGGCGTTGAATCATGGCCGCCATAACCTTGCGCCTGCACTCCCTGGAGGGCACCCTGCGTGAGAATAGCGGGATCCCATATTCCACATGCCTGGTTGTGGGTGTCCCAGTGCTGTAAATAAAGTCTCATGACCTAGACGTCTTCAGCAGTTCTCAAGCTGCTCCTCATTTTGAAGGATTCGGGGGGATTAAGTCTGACGTTTATGTCACTTCTAATCATTTCTGCTGGCGCACGATGGTTCTGAGGTAATAATTCTGCCACAGCTTCGGAAAGTCTGTGCACCAGAAAATGAACTCCCCAGCCAGGGATCTAACATAGACTTAGCTGTGCTTTGTGGCAGTTTTCTTCTCACCCGCAGTATTACTACTTACACAAGGGTGATGGAGAAAGCCAAAATCTATTGCACATTCCGGCATAAAGTTAGGCCTTTTCAGCAAAATGCTTCCCCAAATTGTGTGTTCCTTCAACCCAAAAGAAAATGGAGGAACCCTCTGTAGTGAGCACCCATTCCACTGCTCCCCCGGCGTCAGGTGTGTATAATACGGCCCCTCCCTGCTGACGGTCACTGATGTATGTCATAACCTTCTGCTCTGGTCTCAGGTCACCCTGGTGTCAAGCTGGAGTCTGATCTTCTCTCAGGACCACAGACGAGCTCACAGCAGGAAGGTGAGGACTCTGCTGTGTCCTATAATCAGTCCCTGTCAGCCTCACTGGTGCTGACATCACGTCTCTTCTGACAGACCTCCCAGGAGCAAGGTCTATCAAGAGGTCCCCAAACTTCTCCCCGGCAGAGCTGGAGTGTTTTGTTGCATTAATGGATCACTTTCTGCCGGATAATCGCATCCGAGCCGGAGCCATCCCCATCAGGCAGCGTAAAGCCATCCTTCTGGAGATCGCCCGACGCCTGGAGCCTCTGTCTGGATGTTTGCGCACCCCCCGGCAGCTCCGACACCGATGGACTGACTTCAACAACCGAGACCCAGACCGGCTGGAGGAGATAAGAAGCCGGCTGAGGAGAGGTAACTGACTGGAGGATCAGGTTAGGGTGGCCTTGGGTAATGGCTGTCATTGGTCAGGGATCCCGTCATTATCATCTGCCCACCATGGTCGTGGTGTTATGAGCATACCCCTTAGTGTGCACCAGGAGATCCTGAGAGGTTCTGAGCAGGTTCTAAATCCACAGTCTTACGTTCTAGATCCACGTTGTAAGAACTGCTTCCAGACTGATTGAGTGATTGCCCGGTCAGTGCCATGATGATTCACGTTCTGTACGTTATTCTGCTTTACAGCTGCCCGGCAGGACTCCTGCAAGAAGTCTGTGAAAGCAGCAGAATCGGCCCCTGCAGCAGGTAACCCATGATTTATACTCGGCACTTTCTACTGGTAGTCCGTGGTCTGGTCAGCGCACAAGTAGAAGCCCCTGAATAGTCTGGGGTCAGGTGGTTTCTAGATTCCCCTTAATCTAAACACTTGATCTAGACAGTAATTAATGGATTCCTTCAGCATTGGGGGGGGTCGTATTCTGACACCTGCTGCAGATGTTACTGGAGTCAGTCCTTCGATCTCTGCTGAGGATCCTCCATGTTTCAGGTCACCTTTTCTACATTCATTTACACAGGGAACAACTGGAGACGCAGACGTTCTTATCCACTCCAGCGAGACATCAAGGAGGAGGAGCAGAACACCTCCGAGGGGCAGATACCCAGGACACCTTGGCACCACTGTGGGCTTCCAAAACCTAGAAACTCCTTCTCTATGGCACGATTAAAAAAAAATCGGCACCTGGCACTTCACATCTTCCGTATGGAGCGGTTACTCCAGCGAGTAGACCAACAGCAGGAGCTGCTCCTACAGACAGCGGACCTCAGCGCAGATGAGGATGACTGTGCCGAACAGAAGACATGCACTTAAGTATCTGAGACCTGGACGGCGAGATTCTCCTGTGAGAAGGGTTAACGTCCCTGCGGTCTGAAAGGACTCGTCTGGTCAGCTGCGCTCATTCTGGTGAGCCCAGGTGTGTGATGTCATCACGGCTGAAGAGTTGTCTCTTGAAGCTTTTGGGACCGTATTATCTGTTGTCAATGACGAACGCACACTATACAGTATTATGTTATTAAGTATTCGTCTGTATAGTGAGATAGCTCCGCCCCAGCGATGACATCATCATACACTTAGCATGGTATCTTCTTCAGTCTCTTCTGCTCCCAGCCCTGCTCTTGCCTGATGCTGCAGTGGGCCGTGCATCCTCCTGGGACAGGGATGATGGGAGTGATACGTTGTGGGGGTGTAGTCTCTCTCCTTCTTTTTCACTTTGATTACTACCACCATGTGTCCTCTGTCCTCCGGCCGTTTCTTAGGTCTGAATAAAGTCCTTGTGTCCTCTTTACCTGCTGTCCTCCACAGCGGCAGATTACTAGACCAGGACTGGTCCCCTCACTTCTAATAAAATATTCCTTGTTCACTGCTTGGATTCTGATTTACCAAAATCTCTCACAAAAACCGCCCCTTGTTCCCGTCACTGTGATCAGGTCAGACATGGGTGGACGGATGGGAGCCGGTGCTAACAAACAGCCCGGTTGATAACGCCCTGCGCTGCCTGATTTTTTTTAATGCTTTTTTTAAAATTAAAAACGTTCCTGAAATGATCACTTATTGGGGACTAGCAACAGGTTTGGTGTTAGTTAGTTACTTAGTTTGATGTGAAATAGTCTTATATTCTGTCTCCACCAATTCCACCGCCACGATGTGCCTCCCATTGTCGCTGGCCACGTTGGCCAGTTATACCTGCTCGATGCACAGTAGCAACTGATCAGCTGTGTGAGGCGCCTGAGCGTGGCGACTCTTCAGCCTACACGTATAATATCGGGAACGGGGGCAATGCTCTGCCCTATGTCATTTGGAGGTGGATGAGGGCTTGGTGGCAGTAGCACCCGGATGCCATGCTGTGGAGCAGAGGCATCACTAGATGAAAAGCAGTGACCCATGAAAGACATTCCCTGTCCCTTGATGGTGGGTTGCACCTTGCCACACAGCGACAGGTTCTTTGTCACATGAGTACAGGACAGGGATGACTCTTTTGAGAAATAATGGCGGCTAGGTTTCTTTCTTGAGGCTGAACGCATGCCGTCAGTTGCCTAAAGGCAGTGGAATCAATTTGACACGAGCACTCTGGGCTGCTGCCCACTCATTTCATTATGGATGACTGATGATGACGACACTGACACCGTGCTGCTTGTGGATGTGTTCTGGTTACTGATGATGGGGAGGTGGACCCTCGTGCTCTGAGGAGGTGGGCCCTCGTGCTCCTGGGGAGGTGGACCCTCGTGCTCTGGGGAGGTGGACCCTCGTGCTCTGAGGAGGTGGGCCCTCGTGCTCTGGGGAGGTGGGCCCTCGTGCTCTGGGGAGGTGGGCCTTCGTGCTCTGGGGAGGTGGAGGCTTGTGCTCTGAGGAGGTGGGCCCTCGTGCTCTGGAGAGGAGGACCCTCGTGCTCTGGGGAGGTGAGCACTCGTGTTCTGGGGAGGTGAGCCCTCGTGCTCTGGGCAGGTGGACCCTCGTGCTCTGGGGAGGTGGGTGCTCGTGTTCTGGGGAGGTGGAGGCTCGTGCTCTGGGGAGGTGAGCCCTAGTGCTCTAGGGAGGTGGACGCTCGTGCTCTAGGGGGTGGACCCTCATGCTCTGGGGAGGTGGGCGCTCATGTTCTGGGGAGGTGAGCCCTCGTGCTCTGGGGAAGTGGACGCTCGTGCTCTAGGGAGGTGGGCCCTCGTGCTCTGGGGAGGTGGGCGCTCATGTTCTGGGGAAGGTGAGCCCTCGTGCTCTGGGGAGGTGGACCCTCGTGCTCTGGGAGGTGGACCCTCGTGCTCTGGGGAGGAGGACCTTTGTGCTCTGGGGAGGTGGACGCCAGTGGTCTAGGGGAGGTGGAGGCTCGTGCTCTGGGGAGGTGGGCCCTCGTGCTCTGAGGAGGTGGGCCCTCGTGCTCTGGGGAGGTGGACCCTCGTGCTCTGGGGAGGTGGAGGCTCATGCTCTGGGAGGTGGACCCTCGTGCTCTGGGGAGGTGGACCCTCGTGCTCTGGGGAGGTGAGCCCTTGTGCTCTGCGGAGGTGGGCCCTCGTGCTCTGGGAGGTGAGCCCTCGTGCTCTGGGGAGGTGGAACCCTCGTGCTCTGGGGAGGTGGCGCTCGTGTTCTGGGGAGGTGGAGGCTCGTGCTCTGGGGAGGTGAGCCCTCGTGCTCTGGGGAGGTGGGCGCTCCTGTTCTAGGGAGGTGGAGGCTCGTGCTCTGGGAGGTGGACCCTCGTGTTCTGGGGAGGTGGACCCTCGGTTCTGGGGAGGTGAGCCCTCATGCTCTGGGGGGAACGGCCTGTGCTCTGGGGAGGTGGGGCCCTCGTGCATCTGGGGAAGGTGGACCCTCGTGCTCTGGGGAGGGTGGAGGCATCGTGCTTCTGGGAGGTGGAGGTCTCGTGCTCTGGGGAAGGTGGACGCCCAGTGTTCTGGGAAGGTGAGCCCTCATGCTCTGGGAGGTTGGGCCACATCTGTGCTTGCTGGATAGGTTGAGCCCTCGTGCTCTGGGGAGGGTGGCCCCGGCCTGGGGGTGGACCCTCTCTGTGGAGGTGGGCACTCGTGGTTCTGGGGAGGTGGAGGCTCGTGCTCTGGGGAGGTTAAACCATCGTGCCTCCTGGGGAGGTGGGCGCTCGTGTTCTGGGCAGGTGGGAACCCTCGTGCCTCTGGGGAGTGGACCCTCGTGGCTCTGGGGAGGTGAGGCCACTCGTGGTTCTGGGGAGGTGGAGGCTCGTGCTCTGTGGGAGGTTAACCACGTGCTCTGGGGAGGTGGCGCTCAGTGCTCGTGGACAAGGTGGACCCTCGTGCTCTGGGGGAGGTGGACACTCGTGCTCTGGGGAGCGTGAGCCCCGTGCCTGGGGAGGTGGACCCTCGTGCTCTGGGGAGGTGGACCCTTGTGCTCTGGGGAGGTGGACGCTCATGCTCTAGGGAGGTGGACCCTCGTGCTCTGGGGAGGAGGACCTTCGTGCTCTGGGGAGGTGGACGCCAGTGGTCTAGGGAGGTGGAGGCTCGTGCTCTGGGGAGGTGGACCCTCGTGCTCTGAGGAGGTGGGGGCTCATGCTCTGGGGAGGTGGACCCTCGTGCTCTGGGGAGGGTGAGCCCTTGTGCTCTGCGGAGGTGGGCCCTCGTGCTCTGGGGAGGTGGACCCTCGTGGCTCTGGGGAGGTGGGCGCTCGTGTTCTGGGGAGGTGGAGGCTCGTGCTCTGGGGAGGTGAGCCCTCGTGCTCTGGGGAGGTGGGCGCTCCTGTTCTAGGGAGGTGGAGGCTCGTGCTCTGGGGAGGTGGACCCTCGTGCTCTGGGGAGGTGGACCCTCGTGCTCTGGGGAGGTGGGAACTCGTGCTCTGGGGAGGTGGACCCTCGTGCTCTGGGGAGGTGGAGGCTCCGTGCTCTGGGGAGGTGGACCCTCGTGTTCTGGGGAGGTGGACCCTCGTGTTCTGGGGAGGTGGACCCTCGTGTTCTGGGCAAGGTGAGCCCTCATGCTCTGGGGAGGTGGGCACTCGTGCTCTGGATAGGTGAGCCCTCGTGCTCTGGGGAGGGTGGGCACTCGTGTTCTGGGGAGGTGGAGGCTCGTGCTCTGGGGAGGTGGGCCGCTCGTGCTCTGGACAGGTGGACCCTCGTGCTCTGGGGAGGTGGACACTCGTGCTCTGGGGGGTTGGGCCCTCGTGCTCTGGGCAGGTGGACCCTCGTGCTCTGGGGAGGTGGACCCTCGTGCTCTGGGGAGGTGGGCCCTCATGCTCTGGGGAGGTGCCCCTCAAGATGGGGTCAAGGAACAGAGCCCAGGCAGAGGTGAGATCAATCTCATCCTGCTGTGACAGTAAGCGAGCCATCCAGTCCACAATCTTATCTGTTTCTTCCCCAACAATAAGGGGGTCATTGGTATCTGATGAGTGGTGGTCCGACACCCAGGACCTCTATCGGTCAGCTGTCCGAGAAAGCAGGGGAGCTCCTGTGATCTCTCTCTACTTTCCCTAGGTTAAGTGATGAAATGTTCATTGGTCACATGTCCTAGGAGCAGCTCAGCCCCATAGAAGTGAATGGGGTGAACTGTGATACTAAGCGCAGCCACTATACAATGTACGGCGCTGTGGTTGGTGAGCAGGAAAAAGGAAGCGATGCACAGCAGTACAGCTGATCGGCGGGGTCCACGCTGATCAGCTACTGAGGACAGATCAGCAGTGTTAAGGTCTCAGAAAGCCCTTTTAATCCATCGCCAGAAGACTGGCCACACGGCTGCACCAAATGTGCTGTTACTCCGTCCATTGCCGCTCTTCATTTACCACAATCAGAGCCCTCTACAATGTGAGAGTGCGGGACGCAGAACACCTCGTCCATGCCGGGACACAAATCTCTCATAAATGGCTAAAAAGAATGAATCTTTTAATCGTTTTTCAGAACTACGTGCGTGAGTCCAGTTAACAGTGGGTGAAAAGTGACATGGGCTACTGGGCAGAGTACATTTTACAGGAAGTCAAATATCCAAATTTGATAAAATTTTAACATTTTTTTCCAATAACATTCGCTATCGGACAGCAGAACAATTCAGTGAGAGAGGCAGAACTTCGTGTCCGCTGCACTACAAGAGTTTTTGATAAATTCGGGACTAGAGATGAGCGAGCACTAAAATGCTCGGGTGCTCGTTATTCGAGTCGAACTTTTCCCGATGCTCGGGTGCTCGTTTCGAATAACGAACCCCATTGAAGTCAATGGGAGACTCGAGCATTTTTTGCAGGGGACCAAGGCTCTGCCTAGGGAAGGCTGGGTGAAAACCTGGAAACCTCAGAAAATGATGGAAACACCACGGAAATGGACAGGAAACAGCAGGGGCAGCATGCATGGATGCCTCTGAGGCTGCCTAATCCCACCATTACCCCAAATTCTCAGGCAACAGCCTGGTGGTTACCCTCATGGCAATTGTGCTCACCCAGACCAAGAAAGGCGAGGCAAATACCCATCACATGTTAGGGAAGCACCCAACTAGGTGCAACGAAGGTCCATCACCGCCTGAAGGTGACACCACTGCTCATGCTGGCACTGCAGCTGACATCAAGTTTAGTATCTGTTCTTATCAGTTGCTGTGCCTGCTGGTGGTATAGTGGTGAGCATAGCTACTTCCCAAGCAGTTGATCTGGGTTCGATTCCCGTCTATTGCAGGAGGCAATTAAAAATCAGTACAATATCTAATAATTGGAGAGAGGGCCTGTAGGTGGGGGGGAAGGAGGTTTCGCTGGAAGAGCCAGAGGAGTGCCCCCTGGGCTAGCGTGTGTGGTGGTGACAACAGCCGGAATGCATTTGGAAAAACTCTAGCATCAGCCGGTGCAGTATCGATTCTTCTCAGTTTAATACCGTATACGTCCCCTATCTTGGGACCCTATATTTAATGGATTTTTCGAACACGGAAAACGGAAAAAGAGCTTGCTCTGGCCAGGGGAGTATCTTTCCCACTGCAGCTAAGGGGACGTGTCCATGCTCTGCCTATCACAGGTCAGGAGGCAATTAAAATAAGAAAAACAAAAAACATCAGTACAACATCTAATACGTCCCCTATCCGGGTAAATTGTTTGGAGAGAGGGCCTGTAGGTGGGGGGGCAGGCTGGGGGGAAGGAGATTGAGCTGGAAGAGCCAGAGGAGTGCCCCCTGGGCTAGCGTGTGTGGTGGTGACAACAGCAGCCGGATGGATTTAGAATGACGACGCAGGACCCCAACTTAAAAATTTAGCATCAACCGGTACAGTCGTAAATTATGAGATTGATCAACTGTGGTATGTATACTACTCAGTTTAAAACCGTATATGGCAGCTATCCGTAAAAATGGTTTGGAGAGAGAGAAAGATAGGACAAAGACGTAAATTGTTTGGAGAGAGGGCCTGTAGGTGGGGGGGCAGGCTGGGGGGAAGGAGGTTTCGCTGGAAGAGCCAGAGGAGTTCCCCTGGGATAGCGTGTGTGGTGGTGACAACAGCCGGATGGAGTTCTAATGACGACGCAAGAGACGCCAACTTAAAAATTTAGCATCAACCGGTACAGTCGTAAATTATGAGATTGATCAAGTGTGGCATGACTTTTTAGATGGAGATTGCATGTGGTCACGTACTCCCTGGAACCCCATAGTCACCCCTTCTCTGATGTGCTAGCCCAGAACATTCTCTGCCCCAATTCGCAAGACCTTTTGCTGTTTCCGTGTGCTGACAGTGTGGATTTACCAGTGTTGTCTGAGGAGGTGGTGGACAATGGCGAGACACAGGTGTCGGGGGGGGGGTGAGGTAGTTGTATGGGAAGCAAGTTACAGTGGGGACTCCTTGGGGGGAACTTCTCATGATGGGACAGATTCAACTTGGGTGGATCAGGCACAGGAACAGATCAATTTTTTGGGGGGGTTTATTTAACTTTTATTTAGCAAAAATAACCACAGAGATATTTATTCGTTATCTTCTCTGCGCAGTCTGGCGTTGGGGTTCGTCACTTTGATGGCGAGCTGTGCCGCTCTCTCCACAATGGTCTTTAGGTTCTTAGATGGAAACGTTGTCGGCGATTTCTGCACAGAAGGACTTGTTACTCATCCACAGAACCTCGTCCTCCTTGACATTGTGGACCAGGAATTTGCGGAACCCTGTGGGCAGCATGTGTTTGGTCTTCTACTTGCTACCGTATCCAATGTTGGGCAATATAGATTCGCAAGTAATATTATTTTTCACACCTATCCCAAAAATAAAAATGTATGCAGTTTGTGCAAATAAAACTGGAAACTGGAATTGGAGAGAGGGCCTGTAGGTGGACCTCCGGAAAAATTATTTGGAGAGAGGGCCTGTAGGTGGACTCCGGAAAATTATTTGGAGAGAGGGCCTGTAGGTGGACCTCCGGAAAAATTGTTTGGAGAGAGGGCCTGTAGGTGGACCTCCGGAAAAATTGTTTGGAGAGAGGGCCTGTAGGTGGACCTCCGGAAAAATTGTTTGGAGAGAGGGCCTGTAGGTGGACCTCCGGAAAAATTGTTTGGAGAGAGGGCCTGTAGGTGGACCTCCGGAAAAATTGTTTGAATAGAAGGCCTGTAGGGGGCCCTCCTGAAAAATTGTGGCTAAAAGAGTGCCAGTTGGACCTCTAAAAAATGGCGTTTTTTGGGTCAGCGTTAGGCAAAGACGATATGGAGGAGGAGTAGGAGGAGGAGTAGAGAAGAGGAATCGGATACATAAGTTATTTAAATCTTTAGCTGCTTTCCCCCGGAGGAGATTTGAATTCCGGTGAAATCCAGGCTTTGTTCATGTTAATAAGCGTCAGCCTGTCAGCGCTGTCAGTTGACAGGCGTGTACGCTTATCGGTGATGGCGCCACCAGCTGCACTGAATACCCGCTCTGACAGCACGCTAGCGGCAGGGCAGGCCAGCACCTCCAAGGCGTACAGCGCCAGTTCAGGCCACGTGTCCAGCTTTGAAACCCAGTAGTTGTATGGAGCAGAGTGATCGCTACGGACGTTGGTATGGTCAGCTAGGTACTCCCTCACCATCTTTCTGTACAGCTCCCCCTACTCTGCCTAGACTGGGGACAGGTGACAGTGTCTTGCTGGGTGACATAAAACTGGCAAAGGCCTTGGAGAGCGTTCCCCTGCCAGTGCTGGACAAGCTGCCTGCTCGCCTCCTCTCCCCCGCTACTTGGCCCACAGAACCATGCCCTCTGCCGCTAGCGGCGTCAGATGGGAAGAATTGTTTCAGCTTGTGCACCAGGGCCTGTTGATATCTATTCACTCTCATACTCCTTTCCTCTGCAGGGATGAGAGTGGAAAGGTTCTGCTTGTACCGTGGGTCCAGGAGAGTGAACACCCAGTAATCGGTGTTTGAAAAAATTCTTCTAACGCGAGGGTCACGGGATAGGCAGCCTAACATGAAGTCTGCCATGTGCGCCAGAGTCCCAACACGTAAGAATTCCCTCTCCTCACTGGCCTGACTCTCCATTTCCTCCTCCTCCTCCAAGTCCTCCTCTTCAGCCCATACACGCTCAAGAGTTAAGGACTGAGCACTGGTACCCTCTACTGTCTCGCCGACATTCTCCTCCTCTTCCTCCTCATCCTCATCCCCCTCCTCCGATACGCGCTGAGAAACAGACCGGAGGGTGCTCTGGCTATCAAGCGACGTATCTTCCTCCACCGTCTCTTGTGACAAGCGCAAAGCATCCGACTTGATGCTGAGCAGTGAGTTTTTCAACAGACAAAGCAGCGGGATGGTGAGGCTGATAATGGCGGCATCGCCGCTGACCATCTGTGTTGACTCCTCAAAGTTGCTCAACACCTGGCAGATATCAGACATCCACGTCCACTCCTCATTGTAGACTTGAGGAATCTGAGAGACCTGACTACCAGTTCTGGTGGAAGTTGACATCTGGCAGTCTACAATCGCTCTGCGCTGCTGGTAAACTCTGGATAACATGTTTAATGTGGAATTCCATCTCGTGGGCACGTCGCACAACAGTCGGTGAGCGGGCAGTTGTAGGCGGCGCTGCGCTGCCCTGAGAGTGGCAGCATCTGTGGTCGACTTGCAGAAATGCGCACAGATGCGGCGCACCTTGGTGAGCAAATCAGACAGATTGGGGTATGTCTTGAGGAACCGCTGAACTATGAGATTGAACACGTGGGCCAGGCATGGCACATGTGTCAGTCTGCCAAGTTGCAGAGCCGCCACCAGGTTACGCCCGTTGTCACACACAACCATGCCTGGCTTGAGGTTCAGCGGTGCCAGCCACACATCGGTCTGCGCCGTGATGCCCTGTAACAGCTCTTGGGCGGTGTGCCTTTTGTCACCTAAGCTCAGCAGTTTGAGCACCACCTGCTGGCGCTTACCCACGGCACTGCTGCTGCGCCTAGAGCTACCGACTGAAGGCACCGTGCCCATGGATGGTAATTCGGTGGAGGAGGAGGGGTCGGAGGAGGAGGCATAGTACGTCTGAGAGACCGTGACCGAGGTAGGCCCCGCAATCCTCGGTGTGGGCAGTACATGAGCGGCCCCAGGGTCATTCTCGGTCCCAGCCTCCACCAAGTTAACCCAATGTGCCGTCAGTGAGATATAGTGTCCCTGCCCGGCAGCACTTGTCCACGTGTCCGTGGTTAGGTGGACCTTCTCAGAAACAGCGTTGGTCAGGGCACGGATGATGTTCTGTGACACGTGCTGGTGTAGGGATGGGACGGCACATTGGGAAAAATAGTGGCGGCTGGAGACCGAATACCGAGGGGCAGCCACGGTCTCTACCAGCCTATAGGGAAGCATCTCCAGGCTAAGCAATTTGGAGATGTGGACGTTGAGGGCTTGGGCATGTGGGTGGGTGGAACTGTATTTCCTCTTGCGCTCCAGCGTCTGCTGTAAAGACAGCTGAACGCTGCGCTGGGACACGTTGGTGGACACTGTGGAGGATCGTGGAGGCGAAGGTGTGGTTTTCCGGCGGGAGGCGCTCGTGCCGGGGTCCTGGGCAGGGGGTTGACTAGCAGAGGCAGCGAGTGACACAGGGGAAGGAGCAGTGGTGTAACCCGCAGGAGGTGGTGAACGGCCTTGGTTCCATTGAGTGGGGTGTTTAGCACTCATATGCCTGCGCATGCTGGTGGTGGTTAGGCTAGTAGTGGTGGCACCCCTGCTGATCCTGGTGTGGCATAGGTTGCACACCACAGTCCGTCGGTCATCCTCACTTTCTTTAAAGAACCTCCAGACTTGCGAACATCTAGGCCTCTCTACGGGAGCTTCACTACGTGAAACAGTTGCTGCTGATGCACCAGCTCTGGCCCTGCTTCTCCCTCTGGCCACACCACTGCCTCTTACAACCTGTTCTGGTGCAGCACTCGCCTCCGCCTCAGAAGCACTGTCTTCACTCGGCATATCAACCCAGCTTGGGTCAGTCACCTCGTCATCCTCCGATTCCTCAGTCTGCTCCCCCTCGGAATTCCTCCCCTAACAACAACTTCACCACTGTCTGACAACCGTGTCTCCTCATCGTCCGACACCTCTTTACAAACTTCTTCCACTAAGTCAACATTGTCATCATCATCATCACCCACAGACTGCGACAGTTGGAAAACTTGGGCATCGGGAACGAGGTCAGCAGCAACCTGAGAAGTGGTTTGTGACTCTGGGAAGGGTCCAGAAAACAGTTCCTGAGAGTATGCCGGATCGCATTCCAAATTTTCCTGGGAGGGGGCAGACTGGGGGAAGGAGGTTGAGGTGGAGGAGCCATAGGAGTGCTCCCTTGGGTAACGTGGGTGGACTGCTTGGAAGACTGACTGGTGGACAAATTACTTGAAGCATTGTCCGCAATCCACGACATCAGCTGTTCGCACTGTTGTGGTTTCAACAGTCCTCTACCACGTGTAAGTTGAGACATGAAGCTAGGGAGTGTAGCTCTGCGGAATTCCCCTGCTCCCTCATCAGCAGGTACTGTCTCACCCTGCCCAGGACCACGGCCTCTGCCCCCTGCAGTAATTGAATGCCCACTCCCACGCCCTCATCCTCGACCCTTAGCCCTGGGGTTCAACATTTTTTGTATATAAGTGTATGATATAAAAAAAAAAAAATTAAACGGGCCTGGTGTACTGAAACCCACAAACTTGTTCAGTCTGGTAGAATTAAGTGACGTACAGAAAGTGTCGCCTGGACAGTATATACGGATTGTAGTGAGTGTGCTGAACTGTGACACACAGAAAGGTTACACGCAGCTTTGTGAAATGGATTTGTATCACTGAGCTAAAACAACTGAAAAAATAATTTTTTTTTTTAATTTTGTTTTTTTGGGAATGTGACATGCAGAAACTATGGTAGAGCTGACTGACACCCTGTTAACGGTGGCTATTTAGACTGCGACCCAGACTACTAGTGCCAGCCAGCCGGCCAATCCAGGAGATAAAAAAAAATGTCTTGTAGCCCTTAGAAGGGCTGTTGGGTTCTTTGTGGGTGATTCCTGCCTAACAGAGAACTAAATGCAGGCCCTAACACTGTCCCTGAAAGGCAGCAGCTCTATCCCTAACGACATCCAGACGGCATCTGAGCCGAGCACCGCGGCCAGTCACTAGTATATTCCAGGGTCACCTGATCAGGCCAGCCAACCCCTGCTATCGACATGTAAGGGCCCCACGTGATGCTGGGTGTACCGCAGAGTCTCCTGGCTTGTGATTGGCTGTGTTTATAGGCGCCAAAAAAGCACGATGCGGAAGTTGCCATTTCCTCGAGCATGGCGAGATACTCGTCCGAGCAGCGAGCACTTACGAGTACCCTAATACTCGAACGAGCACCAAGCTAGGACGAGTATGCTCGCTCATCTTTATTCAGGACACAATTTCCACTACAATATATGTCCCTCTGACACATCCGCCCAGGGCACTTAAAGGGGTTGTCCGAGTTATTTTTTTGTTCTTTAGATGTTTCTAACTTGTCAGGTAGAACAACTTTCCCATATACTTTGTGTTTCTAAAGCTGCTGGTTTCTCAGAGTTGACTGAGGGTCACATGACCTGTGATGTCACCTTATCTCCCTGGTCTGTGATGTTTCGTTCACAAGCCTCAGAGTTCAGATAACAGTCTGTACACAAGACTGGCCACGCCCCCTGCACTGCCGGGCTCCTGCTATCTGCTCTCTCCCGGGATTCCTTCAGATAAAACATTAACCCCTTCAGCCAGAACACACTGAGGGCTCAAGGCTTTACAACAAATAGTAGCTGCAGCAGTGAGAGGAGACAAATGCTGGGCAAGGAGCTATAGAGGAATTGTACAAGAACAGGTAGGGAGAATTTCCTGTGTGTATCAGCAGTGTCATTGTACAGCTGGGACTTGTAGTCCTACACAAACAACATGCTGCTGAGTATTCCAGCAGGCAGACATGTCACTCAGCACTTGTATTCACAGCCTTTGCAGAGAAGGGGGGAGGGGCAGAGATTGTTATTGCATGTAAACAAAGACCAGAAGAGAACCAGGGAAATGAGGAAATAGAGATTTTTTTTTTGCCTAAAACGTGCTGAACTTAGTTATATATTGCTGCCCATCAGATTTACAGTGCTATATATTTTTTCCATAACTTGGACAACCCCTTTAACCTAAGAAGGCTTTTATAATACAAATCTACATTACTGGACAGAGGTCAGTGCATCCAGTACATTCATGATTTTTGGGATATAAATTGGGCTGCTAGCTGGCTCCTTCACAATAAGAAAAATTGAGTACTGTAGCTTTAAATATTGCTGTGCAGTTCAGAGCCTCACTGTGTACAAATTGCTGGAGGCCATTAACACACACGAGGTGACTGAGCCGTCAGTATGACCTAATTATCCATTTTTAGTCCCAAACTAGGCTGACTGACAGACGTCAAGCCTCATGAATATATAAGCTCAGAAGTGAACATGGATCCCCTGGTTGGGATCTTATATTTCGCCTATGACACATGGCAGCTGTAGTCCCTCATGATTGTCTATCATGTATTAGGGCCACCACCCAGGGTCACGTAGCCTTCCTTCATCTTCCCTGCCCCATGCCAGCCTTCTGGTCTTTACAATGGTGGATACCTTGTTAAACAATTCACCAGAAGATCGGGATTCATTGGGAAAAAACAGAATCAATTCATCCATCTCTATTCGTCATACTAGAGAAAACTGCTCCACTTCTCCGGCCTCCGGCACAGATCATTACCCTCAGCTCACAGCTGCAATTAGTCTTATTACAGGCAGAGACCAGATAAATTTTCAGCTTCACTGAGGGATCAGGTTACAGATGCTGCATACATTGGTCTCAGGGGACAAGGAAACTGCATTTACATAAAGGCACAAAGACACTGCTACGTCCCAGTGCTCTGTACTGCTGTAGAATGCCATGTATGACAATCAGAAATACACTATATGGAGACCCGAACTGGACATCTCCACATAACACCTATGGGGGCTGTTATAACATCACATTCTAATTCCAAAGGCATTACCATGGAGATGGTTTTCCCTTTGCAGCTACAACCACTTCCACTCTTATGGCAGAACTTTCTATAAGATTTTGGATGTCGTCTATGGGAAATTTTGCCCATTCATCCTGAAGAGCCCGGTCAGGATCTTCCAGACTCCCCTAACAATGTCTTTATGGAGATTGTGCACCGGGTGCAGTCATGAAGAAGCAAACAAAAAAGGGTCTTCCCCAAACTGTTCCCGCAAAGTTGTCTCCATACAATTGTCCACAATGTCTTGTCTACTGAAGCATTAAGATTTCCCTTTACTGGAATTAATGGTCTGAGGCTGACCCCTGAAGACCCCCATAGCATTACCCCTCCTCCACCAGACTGTACAGTGGGCACAATGCAGTTAGGCAGGTAACATTCTCCTGGCATTCACCAGACTTATTCACAAGACCTTGATGATGGAAGGCTGGCATACAGCGGCCACAGAAACCCTTGCCATGAAGCTCCCGGCACAACAAAGTTATTTTGCTGATGTTAATAGCAGAGGAGGTCTGGACTCTGCAGCTATGGAGTCAGCAGAGCATTGTGACTTTAATGCACTTGCTCCTCAGCACTCAGAGACCCTGCTCTCTAACTATACGTGGTCTCCACTTTGTGGCCGAGTTGCTCTGGTTCCTTCCACTTTTCAGTAATACCGCACACAGGTGATGGTGGAATATCTAGGATGGAAGACATTTCAGGAAGTGACTTCTGGAAACAGTGGCATCCTATTAAAGGACCACTCTAGAATTCAGGGAGATCTTTACAATGAGCCATTCTCTCACCAATGTCTGTAAAGGCGACTGCATGGCTAGAGGCTGGATGTTATACACTGTGGTAATGGTAGACTGCATGGCTAGAGGCTGGATGTTATACACTGTGGTAATGGTAGACTACATGGCTAGAGGCTGGATGTTATACACTGTGGTAATGGTAGACTGCATGGCTAGAGGCTGGATGTTATACACTGTGGTAATGGTAGACGACATGGCTAGAGGCTGGATGTTATACACTGTGGTAATGGTAGACTGCATGGCTAGAGGCTGGATGTTATACACTGTGGTAATGGTAGACTACATGACTAGAGGCTGGATGTTATACACTGTGGTAATGGTAGACTGCATGGCTGGAGGCTGGATGTTATACACTGTGGTAATGGTAGACTGCATGGCTAGAGGCTGGATGTTATACACTGTGGTAATGGTAACTGTATGGCTAGAGGATGGATGTTATACACCTGTGGTAATGGTAGACTACATGGCTAGAGGCTGGATGTTATACACTGTGGTAATGGTGGACTGCATGCCTAGAGGCTGGATGTTATACACTGTGGTAATGGTAGACTACATGGCTAGAGGCTAGGTGTTATACACTGTGGTAATGGGGGACAGCATGTCTAGAGGCTGGATGTTATACACTGTGGTAATGGTAGACTGCATGGCTAGAGGCTGAATGTTATACACTGTGGTAATCGTAGATTACATGGCTAGAGGCTGGATGTTATACACTGTGGTAATGGTAGACTGCATGGCTAGAGGCTGGATGTTATACACTGTGGTAATGGTAGACTACATGACTAGAGGCTGGATGTTATACACTGTGCAATGGTAGACTACATGGCTAGGGGCTGGATGTTATACACTGGTGGGTAATGGTGGACTGCATGGCTAAGGCTGGAATGTTAAACACCGGCTGTGGTAATGGTAGACCTACACATGGCTTTGAGGCTGGATGGTTATACACTTGGTAAATGGTAGACTACATGGCTAGAAGGCTGGAAGTTATACACTGTGGTAAATGGTAGACTGCATGGCTGGAATGGCTGGATGTTATACACTGTGGTAAAGGTAAGACTGCAATGGCTAGAGGCTGGATGTTATACCACATGTGGTATGGTAGACTATATGGCTAGAGGATGGATGTTATACCACCTGTGGTAATGGTAGACTACATGGCTAGAAGGCTGGATGTTATACACTGTGGTAATGGTAGGACCTGCATGGCTAGAGGCTGGATGTTAATACACCTGGTGGGTAAATGGTAGACTACATGGCCTAGAGGCTAGGTGTTATACACTGTGGTAATAGGGGCGACAGCCATGTCCTAGAGGCTGGATGTTATTAAACAACTGTGGTAATGGTAGACTGCATGGGCTAGAGGCTGAATGTTATCACCACTGTGGTAATCGGTAGATTACCATGCCTAGAGGCTGGATGTTATACACCGATGTGGTAATGGTAGACTGGAATGGCTAGAGGCTAGATGTTATACACTGTGTAATGTAGACTGCATGCTAGAGCTGATGTTATACACTGTGTAATGGTAGACTACATGGCTAGAGGCTGGATGTTAACACTGTGGTAATGGTGACTGCATGCTAGAAGGCTGGATGTTATACACTGTGTAATGGTAGACTAGCATGGTAGGCTGGATGTTATACACGTGGTAATGGTAGAGATACATGCTAAGGCTGGATGTATATACACTGTGGTAATGGTAGACTGCATGCTAGAGGCTGATGCACTGTGTAATGGTGATACATGGCTGCTATAACTGTGGTGGACTGCATGGCTAGAGGCTGGATGTTATACACTGTATGTAGACGCATGGCTAGAGAAGGACATATGTTAATGGTAGACACATGCTAGAGGCTGGATGTTAACACTGTGGTAATGGTAGACTGCATGGCTAAGCCATGTTATACACTTGGTAATGGTAGACTGCATG